>JAVKPL010006638.1:27500-180000 GCA_032173675.1 Gastrolobium villosum | reverse complement strand
TTCAACCGGTACTTGAAGAAACCGTTTTACAAGAGAAATTTTATAAGAGCTGGATCTACCTGATCACCCTTAATCTAAACCCTGGGATCACTCCCCTTAAACCAAACATCAAATCAATTTTTTTAAAAAGGAAATCAATCTCAAATTAAAATTTTCTTTTTTTAAATAAAAAAATCAAATCAAATCTTTTAAAAAGGAAATAAATCTCAAATTAATTTTTTTTAAATAAAAAAAAAGTCAAATCAAATCTTTTAAAAAGGAAATCAATCTCAAATTAATTTTTTTTAAATAAAAAAAAGTCAAATCAAATCTTTTAAAAAGGAAATCAATCTCAAATTAAATTTTTTTTTAAATAAAAAAAGTCAAATCAAATCTTTCAAAAACCAAATCTAATCAAATTATTAAAAATGAAATAAATCTCAAATTAAAATTTTCTTTTTCAAATCAAGAACCAAATATTGAAAAAATCTATTTGTATTAAAAATAAAACTTTTACTTTTTCTTTCCTCAATACATGAGTTTATGCTTCTAAATGCAATCTAGAGAGATATAGCTCAATAAACTCAATTCTCAACATTACTAAGACTCTAATTAACATTACAAACAATATACTCTTGAATATTTCTTCACTTGGAAACTTTGACTTTGATGTTTACTTTGCACATTTGAATTACTTATTCACTTTTGCATGTTGTCTTGATCTTCTGATTTCATTTAGGACTTGTTACATTACTTTCTAATTTGTGCATCCATGTTGAGCAGCTTATTAGTGCTTTGTAATCATCAAAATTTCAAATATAAAAAAAAGGTTGGAAAGCAAAGGTTGACCATATATTTATTGTGAAAGAGGATGTAGTATTTTCTCAACATATGCCAACACTTTGATTTTTTTTCCTTCTTTTATATGATTAATATTTTATCATTAAAATGGATAATAATTAATAACTGCATCTATAAATTTGGTACATAACATGGCTTCTTATCCCAAACAGAGACGAAAGAAACATTTAGACACAAAAATCTCTATTAGAGATCATACTACCTACAGCAAAAAATCAAGAAAGAATGGCGACTGTTTCATTCAAATTGGTCTTCTTTATGTTCTTATTTCTGGTTACGTCCGGTAATCCTTCTACTTTCTTATTTCTGCGTCTTGATTATGATTAGCTTTAATTATTTTTGAAAAAAGCATTTTGCTTATAAAATTTTATTTTTCTCTTTTTATATTATTTTAATTTCAGATTTAACATCACAAACTGTTGCTGTACGATATGGCAATGAGTGCAAAGTCAACGGAGATTGTAACACAACTGCAGATTGTCGTGTACGGTGCTCTAAATCATTTTGTCGTACATATTGCGGAGCACACTGTATCAAAGGATATTGCAGTTGCGGCTGTGGGTCTACAAGACTGCATACATAACACAACAGCTGTTAGTGTCGGTGGCTGCTTGTTGAATAAAGATTGGAGTATAATAAAGGGGTTTATGTCTGTAATGTTATAGGACAAGACTTCCAAATTCCTACAAACATAATGTCTGTGGGATCTGCAGTGTTTTTTTTTTTTTTTTTAAAGAAAAAAAAATTTGACATTGCTTTTTATATATGGATTTATCATCTATAATTTAACATAACCACAAAATTTTTCTTAAACACATAACATTTTGTGGGGCCCGCAATAAAAAAAGAAAAAAACTACGGCACGCAAAACGAATCTCTATAATACGACACAATTATTTTTCCTACGACATAACTCTTATAAACCCTTTATACATGTTTAATGAAAAAAAAAGTTCATGTTAATGCGTAACATAACTTTTCAATTTCCCTATAATAAAACTAAATAAATAAAGCTTGAAGCTAAATAGTTTCTAAAATAATAATAATTTTATACTTAGAGCTTTCTCATATTATCGTGATTTGTTCCACCGTCTTGTTACAATCTTATATTGTTTATTTATTTTACTTTTACGTAAAAAAGAATTACGTTCTACGATAATAAGTATGTATAGCATAATTGGGAAATAATAGTCTCATGTTGTAGGAGATTATTATCTTATGTCATAGACACTTCTATAATTATGCTGTCATTTTTTTTTCTTTTTAGTAGTGGGCCCCACCACTTTGTGTCGTAGCATAAGATATGCTCTCCTATGTAACATAGAGTAGAGAAGCCCTAAAATTATAGCATTAAATATCTAAAAAAATGATAGTTTGAATTAAAATTTCAGAGTTTATCTATCTACGTACATATCATATAATAAAACTGCCTTAAAGAATTAATAATATTATTAAATTATTAAAGGAAAAAACATTTATCATTTTAAATAATATAAGTTTATATCTTTTTACCCGGGACTATATAATTATAATATGAAAGTTATTTTTTCTTCTCTTCAAAAACTTTTCAAGACTTGTTGGCTAGAGTCTAGAGAGAAAAGAAAATAGTTTTCACTTCATAAATTACATAGCTATAAGGAATGAGGGGGATATAAACTTATATTTTTTAAAAGGACACACACTAAACCCATTATTAAATATAATATCAAATCAAAAAAAAATTATTAATAAATTATATTTTATTCTACTGTGATTTAAATTAAAAAATATTTCATCAAACACATGAATCAACTAGTATTGGATTATTTTATTTTAATCAATAATTTTGAATTCGAGTTTTGGGTATTTAATGATGTTACTTATATTAATCGAGTTCCAATATCATTTTATACCGTATAACTCTTTCCCTCTCTTTATTTATATAGGTAGATATATATGTCACCCCAAAATATAACAAGGTGTCGAATTTAATCTATGCTAGTTGAGTTACATACTTTCACAAGACAGGAAATGAAATTATTAAAAGCAAATATAAAAAGATTAAAATGGTCACGGGATTTAAATAAAATGAAATAAGATAATATTTTTCTTAAAAAGTGAACTTTCCCATAAAATGAACAATAAAGATGTATTAAAATTAAATATACCTTTATTCTTTTATTTTAAAAATAAAATCACTCAAGATATGTTTGTTTTAAAGAAATAATTGAAACAATAACTGAGAAGATTAAATGTCGTTAAGTGGATAGACCTCTCTCAAGAGAGTGTTTTCCATACACATACTCAAGGATCAAACTCTTGTCAACAAGCTTAAGAAACTCTATTATATCTACCAACTATGCTGGGCTTTGTTGGTTAAAAATAAATAGCTTAAAAGGAGCTAACATATAACTTTTTTTTAGAGTTATACATAGCGGATTTGGCAACAAAGAGAAAAATTGGTTAGGATAGAATTATCATTCTTGTTATTTTTTTAAAAAATTTCTAGCTTGCATTTACATATATTTTTATGTTGTGTAATTTATTTATTTGCTTAAGTAATGTGACCCCGCATTTTAAAAAAAATATATATATATAGTAGTTTTTTTTTTAAGTCTTCCATCTTTAATTATTGTATATATCATAAGGGTTTTTGTATAGTTGTGTTACATTATGCAATGTGAATTTTTTTTAAAACAATTTTTTTTCAAAAACTATTGAGACATGTAACACCTCATCTGTAGCCGGTGTATTAACATACAAATGGTATTTAAAGAGCAATTTGCAATCATTAATCGTGGAAGCAATATACTACTTTATATAAATAAACAAGGCTAATCCTCATGGTGGATTAACTTTTCACTTTTAGTAACAATCCTTATGTAATTGCAATGCTAAAATAAAATTTTACATACCTCGTACTCATAATTAACAATTCAAAAACATCCATAACTCATGGTGCTACAATACAAATACTCAAATCAACAAATAAACAGATTATTTAATAGTGGCATAGACGACCCCTATGTTCACCATAAATGACAACATAATACATCAAGTCTAGTCATAATAAAGTCTCATCATGGAAGAATGACTAATCGTAATATGCATGACTCATAGCAATAATGAAATCTCTATGCTGGCCTCTTGCCTCTATCAATGTCCGTCTCACAAATGTCATCTCCTAAAAATGTGCCCCAAAAAAGGGTGAGATTTCTAACAGAAATCTCAGTAAGACAAGGGGTCCTCAAGGAATCCTCCACCCCAAGCTCACTTACAAGTATAATATAAGTTTTAAAATAGTGCAGACAATATATAAAGAAGCAGATTAATAACAAGATAAAGGAAATGGCTATATCGAGCCATTTATAGCAGTAAACAATGCAGTATATAAAATGAGCATGCCATACAATATATCAAATGAGTGTGCAATGCCGCATATGTCCATGTTATGTGTGTATGCATCCTACTGGCCAGATAATAAAAGGTAGGGATTACGCAAGTCTGCAACCCACAGTACAAGGCTTCTCCCCTGTACCTTACCCACAGAGTTACCATATTGTATATTGCCCGTATACTCAGGGATTACCGTCTAGGGTGGAGCACCTCACATACATAACATATGGCAAATGCACTATATAATAATCCAGCTTAACAGCATATTCAATACTCATAACATAAACAGATATAATTTCATAATCCAGCTCAATAGCTTATCCAATACTCATAACATAAACAGATATTATTCCATAAAAAATACCATGCACATAAACCAATCCTCCATGGGGTTTGGTGGAATAAGCAATGGATAAAACCGAGGACCAAAAGCTTACCTGTATAGGTAAAGTCCTTTAATACAAACTCAGTATCAATGTGGTCACCAACAACTAACAATCCAGCGAGTCACAGTCTGATTTAATGGCAAACACATCATCAATACATGCTCTATAATTTCAATTCAAAAGTAATACGTTTTCTTTTCCATTTTCGCTCGCTGCAGGCTTACCTCAAAGCCTTAAGCATTAAACCACGTTTACTCTTTTTAAAACTTAAATTATAACTCTTTACCAAAAAATTCTAAGATTTTAATAGGTTAAACTAGACATCTCCAGATTTACAATGACATATTACATGTCTCATTTGGAGTTGTATAACTGTGGTTATATTTTTCGCAAAGTTCCTCCAACAAACTAAATCTCCAACAAAAGGGTCGCAACTTCAAACATAAACTACGATCAATCCACTTATCCAATGGATATGAAAATTTACATAGTTGTAGCCCTATGTGTTATCTTCTCATAGGTCCAAACCTCACCCAATTTGGAGCTCCGTAGTTCAAGACATCACAGTTTTACTAAACTAGGTTGTTGTTGTCTCGCGGAGTATTCGATTACTGCATTTTTTTTAGAAAGTATTCTAATACTGCCCGTAAAGTATTCAAATACTTCTTCGACAAAATGCAGAAAAATGAGTTGTTAAGGTATAATTGACCTCCAATGATCTCCCAAACTTTTTAGTCATTTAATTAACCTACCAACACATCTTAAACACCAAAACAACTTCAAGACTCAACCTTTAACTAAATCATGTTTCTATCATGAAGAATAAAGGAAATATCATTCTTTTCACATGAACACAAGAGGGAAGTTTGATATATACCTTGGGCTCTTAAAAATAGATAAAGGAAGTGTCTTGAAGCTCTCTACACCACACTACAACTCTGCCCCAACAAGCCCATGAATTTGGTTCATAAGCTAGGTAGGTCCTTTCCTCCAAAAAATGGCTCCTTGACGCTCCAAGGGTAAAGAAAATAGTTCCAACACTACTCAACTAAGAGAACATCCCCTAACACCCCAAGACAGCAGTTATCACCCCTTCAAGATGGTATTTTTCTTCCTCACAAGGCTCACTCGAGTGTTTACAAGCATGGGTTATGGAAGAGATGAAGAAATGAGGGTTTTTGACTTGGTTCGATGAGCAGAGCTTGAGTGTTCAAGGAGTGTGTATGTTGGCAGCCAAGAAGGAGAATGAGAGACACACACTTGAGTGTTGAAAATTCTGACCTAGGGTTTAGTGCCATTAGCTATTTATAAGTGCATTCGCATAACTCACAGTATTAGTTTAATTAGTTCCGCTCTTCGTTTAATTCTAAAATTTAATATTATTAACCTAGATATTTTTCTAGGAATTATCATATTTTTACGTTAATTTTTTTAGATACTTTACCAGTATGCGTTTTATACGTAGTAGGTATTAGTTCGGACATTGTAACACCCCGTGTATACCCATTTTCATGTCATCGTATTAAGCAACACTTAATAGAAATGCGGAATAATTTTTTCTTTCATTCAATTATGATGTCATTATCATTAACCAAGTTCATTATTAACTCATTTTTCAAAACATCGCCTGTATGTAATTGCAAATAGACAACTAACTGAAATACCTCATAATATAGATAAGTACGTCTCTAGTCACGAAACTACAACACGTAGACCGGACATAATTCTGATAGTTTATACAACACCAAACTAAAATCATATCATAATAACGTGGCATGGATAATTTTCATACTCACCAAATAAGGCAACAAGCGCAATAGAGTATCAAATCACATAACATGATAATAAAGATAAAGCATGTCAGCATCCAGCAAATCATCATAAAAGCATAATCTCGACTCCGCTCCGGCCTCCTGTCGCCCGAGGTATCAACCCCAATATTACCTGAACCTGAAAATGTGCCCCAAACGTGGGGTGAGATCTCTAAAAAGAAATCTTAGTAAGACAAGGGGTCCTCAAGGATTCCTCCACCCCAAGCTCACTTACATGTGCAATATAAGTTCAAAAGCAGTTTAATAATGTAAGTTCCGAAATTTGTGGAATGCAACATATAATCATGTCATGTGTGTCAATTATTCTACTAGCCAGAGGAATGCAGGATTTACATACCTCTATTACCTACAATCAGTGGAAGACATCACTTGCACCCACCCACAGAATCACCTTATTGTATGTCCTCCACATACTCAAGCTTACCGTCTAGGTGGAACAACACATGCATATCATAAGGCATCCACATAACAGTTCAACAACATTTCAAATATCAATACATGAAAGCATATCATGCATATAAACCATCCCCCGTGGGGTATGGTGGAACCAACAATGGCTAAACCGAAGACACGAAAGCTTACCTTGCAAACTAACTATCCAAATAAGAGTCCAACCAAGCTCAAGGTCCACAAACAGCACTCTCACAGTCTGTTTATACCAACAATTATATCAACAATCATAATCTATAAGCATATAACATAAAGACAACGCTTTCCTTTTACGTTTCATGTCTTTAGGCTTCTCACAAAGCCACAAGCCCTTAATCCCATTGATTCTAACTTAGATTAATTATACAGAAGTCCGCATTAACCGATCATAGGTCCACAAACCCACAATGTCATTCTGTATGAACAGTACAGCTACTGTCTCAAAATTCCCAGAATATCCGGATATATGTCGAGGTCATATCCAAATATGCATATCCGGATATTCATATCCAGATATCACAAGACCCCATATCCGGATATGGATATCCGGATATTTCGCGACAGAATGCGGTTTCTGCATTTCGCAAGATATCACTCCCAAGGTTCCATTTTTAACACATTATAACGTTAAAGCATGCATCTTTAAGCCCCTTTAGACCAGTTATCATGTTGGTTACTTACACAACTCATTAAACATGCCAAGACTCCACTTTTAACCAATAAAAATCATGATCAAGGTGATGGTGCTTACCCAAAAGCTTCAAAACATAACCACAAGTGCTCTTGTAGCTCACAAATCAGTTCCACAGTTATGACTTTAAGGGAGTACGAAAATACTCCACAAGCAAGATCCTTTATCACTCAAAATAGCTTCTTGAAGCTACACAAGCAAGGAACAATGGCTTTCCAACCCTCAAATGAAGCAAGGTCAGCTCCCACACCTCACACACAGAAGCTAAAACTCAGAAATGGAGTGTTTCTCTCACTCACCATGAAAGCTCTCTTTCACACAAGGTATTTGGTGAAGAAACTAGGAGCAAAGGTGCTCACTTTGTCTCTCAAGGGGAAGGGAAGAGGGTGGTGGCTGATGGAGAGCAAAGGCAGCAGCCAACTCTCACGTAGAAAACACTAAGAATTAACCTAGGATCATGTGCCAAGGTTATTTATAGGCGTTTAATTTTTAAACACACACTATTAGCACTAATAGTTATGCTTAGAATTTTAACCCCAAACTTTGGATTCTGAACCTAGCCATTTTTCTAGGATTTTTCATATTTTTATCTTATTTTTCGCAGCACCTTTCCGGTAAGCGCTTTTACAGAGCCAGTATCATTTCTGGCACCAGTTCTCATTATTTTGACTTAAAAGTTGACATACTAGTCCTATATATTATTCTAGGAATATCCATGCACTTATTATAATTTTCCAGGATACTTCATCGGTACGCATTTATACCGTGTGGCGAAACCGGTATTTGCACTTTTCTTCAGAAAAGCGACTTCCACCATTATTAATCACTTACCATACTTATTTAAGACTTCTCATAATTATTAGGATCAATTATGGAATTATCTCATTAATTTCATAATTAATTAATTCATTTCCTAAATCTACGGTGCGAGTTCTTACAGACATCACCGCTCATTATTTTTTCTCCAAAATTGATATCCTTGACCTAGATATTTTTCTATGAATATTTGAATTTTTATTATAATTTTTTGAAATACTTCGCCGATACGCATTTACACCGTGAAGCACAATCGATATCCGCACTTTTCATCAGAAAAGCAATTTAAGCGTTATTTGACCTTCTCGATAATCATTCTAATCGTTATATATTTATCCCAAGTCAATTATGAAATTATTTTCTAAACTCATAATTAAATTATTTAAATTCCTAATTTAACGGTGCAGGTTCTTACAAGACACATAGATAAATAAATTTAATATGATAATTTTATTGAAATATAATATATTGTAATATAAATGTCAGTTTATCTGAATGAATACTCTTTAGGATTTTATTTTAATATGATAAATGTTTTTTTATTTTATTTTAATACGATATGTCAACAATTTTTAGAGGAAATTTATATTTGCAACCTATTTTCGTTTACATTCTCTTATAATCATATGTTAACTGAGTTTTCATTTATTGTGAATTAATAATTAATTAATAAGTTTGATTTGCGAAAATAATAATTGTTGATTGGCGAAAATCAATACTTTAGATATGATTGTAAGGGGTTGTAAACAAAAATAGGTTATGAGTATGACTTCCTCTTTTTTAAATGATCACTAATTTATTATTAAAATTGATATATTGCTATAAATTTGATACATAACATTAGGGGTGTAAATAAGATAGACCGGCCTACAGGGGCCTACGGCCTAGCCTATATTAGGCCAGACTTGACCTATTATAAATAGTAAAATAGAACAGGTCTAGACTTTTAAAAAAACCTATTCAGAATATAGGTCATAGGCTTTTTTGTACATGTTGAGCCTATAAGCGTACAGAAATATTATTTATTTTAAATAAAGTTATTATTTTAAAAATTTTAAATAATAAAATAATATTATTTTAGTTATTCTTTTAAAATTGAATGTTTAATACGCTTAAACAGGCTAACAGACCTAGACTAAGGCTTTTATTTTTTAAATATAAGTTAGACCAGACTTGTAATTTGGGACCTACACAGGCTAACAGACCAGGTCAGGCCATACCCGACCCAATGTTGTTTTTTTACATAGGCTTAGCTTATTTAAGTCAAAATCTAGCTTATCCTAGCCTATTTACACCCCTACATAACATGGCTTGTCCCATGGACAAAGAAAACTCCTATACCTGAATCCTGTTGGAGAACAGAAATCTTTAATATGCTATAAGATCACCATGGTCCTTCCACTAAAAAATTGACACTTGGACCAATTTTTTTTCTCTTCCTTCTCTCTCCTCAACTTTTTCTCTCTTTCTTTCACCTCCACCCCACCAAATATTTTTTGCAACCGGACCATAGAAATATCGCTCGGTGGAGAACATATTCGCTGCCGCAAAAGTATTCAAAAAAGAATGGCGAATGCTTCCTTCAAATTGGCCTTTTTTATGTTCTTATTTCTCGTTGCATCCGGTAGTCCTCCTTCTTTCTTCTTTCTTTTCTCTCCATTTTGATTAAAAATGCATAGAAGCAATTAAGAAATTGGAATTAAAGAAATTAATATACTTACATATTTATAAAATTAAAAATATTAAATTCTTTATATGCTTATTTTTGCAAGAATCAAAATTGATGCATTCAGCAATTGATTTGCATACTTAATTAATCTATTTCAAAGTTTTGTGCAACAAATACTTGACTGGATACTGTTGTGTTTGTAATTTGAATTGAAATGTTGGAAATCATAGTAACATCTTATATTTGCTAAATATAATTAGCTTTAATTAAAAAAAAAATCTCATAGAATATGGTATTTATTTTTTGTATTATTTTAATTTCTAACCTGACACAACAAGCATTTGCTTTTCCACCACATGGCCCTGCGTGTAAAAGCAACAGTGACTGCAAAACAACTGCAGAATGTCGTGCTGTGTGTGTACTATAGGACGTTGCCGTGGAGAGTGCATACATACATGTATTCAAGGATATTGCAGATGCAATTGTTAGATGCAGTGTGTTGTAGTAACTATCTTGTAATCAAACCGCCTCGAGATCACCGTTACGTAGGTGCATAGATCATTGTTGTGACTTAATAGCTTTAGAAAAAGAAGGTGGTTCTGTGTGTTGTGACGTTAAGACAAAATGCTTTCTACGAAGGAGCACATGATGAGTAAGATAACACACAGGATAAAGGATGGACAACATATGAAGTGGCAGAATTACCTAGACACGATTGAGGAGTGTGAGTAGCAGATATACTATAATGGTGATCAGTAAGGTATCTTGGAGATGAACGAAGATGTGAAGATCTACGTATGGCATGTGCAACATCTGGATTAACAGTTGCATCATTTGATGGTATTGGCTGTTGGTTGGATGTTAGTGTTTGGTTTGTGGATGGATTAAGGATCTTAGTGTTAGGCAATGAAGTTGGTGAAAGGTCAAAATCAATAGGTGATGAAGGTTGATATTATGGTTAAGGAAGAATTGTGTCAAAAGACAAAAGACAAAAAGTCGTGTTAACCCCATCAAAAGACAAAAGAAAAAAAAAAACATGTAAAACATATATGAATGTACAGTCGAATGGCCATCTCACATAACCAAATTACAAAAAAAGTCGTGTTAAACCCATTATTTTGAAAATTTCAAAAATTATATTTTATATTTTAACCAGTTAATATTAAATCTTTTAATTTTTATAAAAAATTTGTCTCTTGGTTCCATAGACGACAATGCAATACACGTATGTCTTTTGGATTTTCAAAAAATAGTAGCTCCACCCAAAGTGAATACATATCTGCTGGTGGATTTTCTATTTCTGATTTCTGAACATCATGACGTATCTGAATATCCATTCACAATTGAAGGATAACTAGAGTAGTGTAAAGCATAATCTTTAGTACCTTTGAGGTATTTCATCAATCTATTGAGGGCATCCCAATGCTCTTTACTAGGATTACTAGTGAAATGACTCAGCATGTCAACTGTAAATACTATGTCAAGTCTAGTGCAACTTGCAGCATACATGAGACTACCAATCAGTTTTAAATACTTTAATTGATCCACGCTAGCCCCTTCATGAAGACTCATTCTTTTATTATAATCATATAGTGTCTCACTCTGTTTGCACTCTCTGTATCCCCATGCATAAAGTAGCCGCTCAATATAATAAGTCTGGCTAAGGGAGATTACTTGTCTTTTAAAGTTTATTTTTATACCAAGAATGGTATTAGTAATACCAAGATCTTTCATGTCAAATTCTTTAGCTAAATTAGTTTGCATGTCACTCACTACATAATGATCGGAGCCAAGAATTAATATGTCATCCACTAGCAGTGCTCATTTCATCATCTATGGCTTCTTCCCAAAGTAGAGATTTCCTAGATCTCATTGCTTTCTGGTAGTAGAGTAGATCATCTTATAGATGGTAAGTGACAAAGTTCTCGCCAAAGTCTTTGGGAACTCTCTGTCTCTCTATTGTAGATACACTAATTGGAATTGATTCAACAGCCAGTTGTGTGGAGTTAGTGTTAAAAAGGCTTGCTTCAGGTTCTATAAGAGATTCTAAAATCTTATATGTAGATCCAGAAATACTAAAGCCATAATATTTGAGAAATTCATTCTCAAATAACTTTGCATCTCAGGATTCTATCCCTGCGTTAGTCGATAGATCCAAAAATTTATTTGCTGCACTATCTTCTGCACTTCCTAGATATACACAAGTAATGGTTTCAGGTACCACCTTAGGTCTCTTAGGATCTTGTACTCTTACATAACTAATAGGGGTGTTCATCAAATGATCGAATCTGATTCAAACCACGGTGGCCAAATTAACCAATAATAAAAAAATAAAAAATAAAAAAAATCGCAAAATTTAATTGAATTGGATCGATTTTCAGTTTGGTTGGGAAAATTTGATCCAAGCCAAGTCGATCTAATATATTAATTCATCTCTACCTACTTGGGCTTTCCCCAATCAAAGCGCGAAAAATTCTAAACTCAAGAATCATTAACACATCAGTTAAACCTAAGAAAAAACCTAGCCACACCCAATCAACAAAATTTCGTCTATGTAGAGCTTTGTATCTCATTGCCCAAAAAAAATACATTATCGTTTACTAATGCTTCTGTATTTCAAAAATAAAATTTTTACAAAACCAGTACATACAAAAGATATGTTATTTGCACAATAATCATCAACCAAATTTCAGGCTTTTCCAAAAACCAAAAGCCGATCCAATCCAAACAGAAAAAAAATGAATTGGATTGGATCGAATTTGAAAAAAAAATCCAAACTGAATGGATGATTACATGAACAAACTGAAAGGATTGAATCAAATGATTTTTGCTTCAAAAACCAATCCAATCCAGACCACGAATACCCCTAATAAGCAATACATCCTATAACACCTCGTTTCTATACATGAAGTGTTACATAGGCTTACGGTACAGATGCACACATAATTAAACAGAAAAATAGAAGTCTTCTAAAAGTATCAGAATAGTTCTCTTTAAACTATGTGACTAACTTAAAATTTTCTTTATTCCATTAGGTTCACATTATGTAAAATTATAATCTATACAATCCCATAACTACATAGAATCCAACTTAACATCAAATCCTAACAACTACCATTTTAATAAATAACGGACACAATAACCTCTATTTATCGGGCATCCAAATCCTTAAACCTGCCATCCAGAAAATATCCAATACAATATATTCTATATCTACATCTTCAGAATCTATCCATAGATTCCTACTCACTTTTAATAAAACTTACAATATACAGACACACTTTTCTGTATATATCATATCCAAATATTAAACTTCATACCAAATATAAGCAGATGTACCAGCTACATCAATGTCACGAAATACAGGCTATAATATCCAAAATATAGGCAAATACACACAATCTCAAACATCAGTCAACCAAGTTGATCATGCTGTGTCTGCTAACCATCCTTTTCACGTTTCTTATTCTTTGAAGATTCACCACCTTAAGGAGATGATAAGATGTAAAAATCCTAGTAAACTCAAGGTTTGTGAAGTGTTCTCCACCCTCGAGTTCACTTCCTGCATAATTGGTCAGCACACATAGGATAGCAGAATCATACAGTTCACATATACAAACATACAGCATGTAACATACAAAATTGTTTACAAGTTAGTCTAGTTAATTTACGCCCTAAGGTTAACTGTATGTATCAACACAATTCATCGAAGCAACTTACTATTTTAATAACTCAATACAATTACAAATATCGATCAAGTAAGCATGAATTTCATTTTCAAGTAACTTTACTTAAACTTTACAAATCATTCGTAGTTTCACCATTACTCTTTATAATAACCTTCCGATCACCAGAGTCCTTACGACAGTCATTTCACAATTTAAATGCTACAGTTCATATGGAAGCTCTCACCCGTCTTCCGCTAACCTGATATCCCCAGAGTAATATCTCCAAGCATTATAGCATGATTCATTCTTTTCATATTAAGTTATCATATCTCTTTCAAGTAAACACTTATAACTTTCCACCTTATACCTCAAATTAAATACAAATAACAATCATATTAATACTGCAGAACTTACAAAAATAATTAAAATGAACAGATAACAGTGAGTACCAGATAACACCAAGTTCACGCAGAGTTATTTGTCAAACAAAACAAGCACAATATACACACAACACAATAAATCATATAACATAAAATATACATAAAAATCCACCAATCACACTATAGAAACACAATAACATGTAATTAATATCTTTACATAATAGTTGGAATCAACTGAAGACCAGATGCGTTCATGGTAATCACTAATCATATTCAACCAGAGCCACCCATTATCCGGATGCACTTAACATGTGCGACTAGATTACTCATTGGCCTCGTACTTGATATATATATCATGCCTCATCAAATAGCACCTCTTTATGATCACATTATCAGAATATGAACTTTAAACCACATATTTAATGTAGCCCTTTAAATTAGGGTTTGTTGCATAATCTGTAATATATGTATAAACACTTATATACTTCACAACACTTGTTACTATATAACAAATATATTGTTTCACCATCACATCATTATAAACATCAAAATTCATAACCACGCTGTACTTATCAGTACATCAAACATCAGACTTGTCAGATATATCAAATCACTCAAATTTCGGACTTAATAGTCTCTCTCAAAATTGTAAGATATATTAGTCATTTCTATTTTATCAGAAATTACAGTCATTTCACATTTTATCAAACATATCAGTCATTTGATCACCTCTCTATCATATCAATCACTTCATAATTTATCAGACACGTCAAACAATTCACAACTTTTCAGACATGTCAAATCCTTAAACCTATCATACATCATTAGACATACCAAATAGATCATACATCAGTACTTCTCATATATTCACATTTTATTTACCATATGTATACAACTATACTTGGGTCAAATCACATCTACAGACATAAAACTATAACCCACCAGAATATGATACAACTCATCATAGGAGAAAATTCCTTAAACCAAGAGCTTACATGCGAAGCTTTCCTCATAAGCAACTTGATCAGTCAATTTAATTCTCCTGAGAAGATTCCATTATCACAAATAAGACACTATCAGTTACTGAATAAGTGCACTTGCAATTCAAACAAGTTACGCTTAATTTACAATCAATTAATTAGATCCCAATACTAGTTTGTTTAAAACAATAGCTCAAGTGAGCATATCATACTTTAATCTATTGCCTAGATTATAAGTCCTATTCATGGCCGAAAATAAGGTTCATGAATTCACTTGAACTCCCATTTATCAAAACATAGCATTTCAAATAACTATGTATATTAACCTTCATTATCATGTTATGAAACCTTTCACCAAAAATTATAATATTTTACCATCTTAATCTAAATGTCTTAAGCTTTCAAATGACATATTATATGCCTCATTATGAAAAGTATAACTCAAGACACTTTTGCTGTAAGCAAACTGCTTAAATTCGTCGTTAGAAAAACACGACAACAGACACTTTACTTTTTCTGGTAAGGTTTTCCCACTTATTTTATTCTCAAATTTTTATAAAAAGTACTAGACACATGGGGCTTTAATTTGACATAAGATTCGTCCCGTTTCGTTAAGGAACAAAGAAGTTATGAATTTTACAAACTCCATGCAGTATGTTGTCAATAGGATCGTTTCGGGCACAGTTTGTTCTTATTAATTCTGGGGATGATTTGACATCCAAAAAATCCCATCTTTTAGACAAGAAACTAAAAACCTTAAGCTTTAATTTGATAACTCATATATTCCATTTCGGTGAGAAATGAGTGAGACATGTCATTTTCAATTTGGACTCGAAACAAACATAATTCTTTTACAATCTTAATAGCTTTCACCATTTTTTAAGAAAGTTCAAATCTTGGTTAGATTACTCTAAACTTTTGACATGTTATAATAGACTTGCATATCTTCAGTTTGGTACAAACCACACTCAATTTGGAGTCCTAGAACTCTAGTTATGAATTTTACAAAATAGAAGTCAGATTTGCCTCCATTAAGGTTTATCAACTTTCTTATTAACTCAATCATGTTCCATTAACTTCAACACTTTAATCTTCATTTTAATCACCTTTAAACCACTTTAAAACCCTATTTTCACTTGAGACTTTTATCAATCACATGATGTGCATAATCTTTACTCTCTTGGCTGATTTGACTTAGGCTAAATTAACCAATCCCCTTTGTTTCATTTTAAGCATTTCCATATATGTTTGATTTAAAACCAACAAAAAACCACCAATGAGCATTAAACCACATAAATCAAAATCATGGAATCATGAGCTATATACCACTTTAAACAACAATTTTCAATCATTAAGGTTTAGGTATATTACCTTATATAGCTTCCTAAACAATACTCCAACACTTTCCAAGCTTTAGAAGTGAAGGAAACCACTTGACACCTTCATAGGTAGCATTTGAAACACATGCAAAAGAGGAAATATATCACAAAAGAAAGCTCCTCTCAAGAAACTAAACCTAGGGATATGTTTAGAAGACAAAATTCTAGAAGTTTCATGAAGAAACTATGATCTAAAAATGGCTAGAACTCAAGTTTCCAAGCTCCCTTCCTCCTCCATTTGTCCACAATTTTTGTGAGAAAGAAAACAAGAAAGAATCATTGTGGAAGGCTTAGAGAAATAGACAAACCGACTTGATGTTAGTATTTTAAACAAAGTAGCTTAATGTTAAGTTTTTTTGTTAACTTTTTCACCTATTTAACTTGTCAACTTAATAATGATTTTCATTGGTTCCTTACACCAACGAAAAGCTTCGGCTGACCACAAGAAAGAAAGAAAAAGAAACCAACCATCTTACATAGACTAAAGGAAGACAAAACGAATGAATCTTACTTAGCCATTTTTATTGACTTTCATGGTGATTTCTGATTGGTTCATTCATCTTTAGACTTTTCATCTATGATTCTTATTGGTTAGATATATATTCATCTAAGACCAAGTGTTTGAATCACTTTAAACTTGTTAACTTATGTTCTCATTGGTAATATTTTTAAGACTTTTTTAAACATTAACTTAATTGGTCCATTTAACCACACTTTGACCTATACTATCTTCTATTGGTTAATAATTATCCAAGCTTTAACTTATTTTAATAATTAATATAGACATCATCTAAATAAATCAAAGGCACTTCAAGCCCACTAAATTTCCCAAATAATTTAATTAAACAATCAAAATAAGTATAGGCCTAGTTTTACTTATTTACAAACTAGTCCCGAAACTTTCACATATTTATACTTTGACCCCTATACTTTATTAATAATCTCATTTGGGCCTAAATTACTCTATTTGACATAGATTGTATCACCACAATATCTATCATGTCAATTTATTCATTTACTCAAAAAAAAAACTGCATTAAAGGCTTACTTTATTCAAAATTAGTATAAATTACTAATCAATCTTATTATCATATTATAATTTCAAGATTTCTTAATGTGGGTTGTTATACATCCTGTAACATCCTGAGCGCTGACGAAGGCGGGGAGTGATTGCCGATGCAAAGAGGCATGGACAAGGAGCGGCTCCTGACAGGCTTTCAGTGGGGGGTTACATGCATGAATGAATCGAATTGACACCCGAAAGAGAAGATTTCCAAAGATTGTGTAAGTATAAGTCTGCACAGTTTATGATAGCTTATAAGAATTAATTGCTACTACATATACTAACAAGATGCATCTACTTTTCGGTAGCCCGGAACGGAAGAACTCCACAGTTAAGCGTGCTTGACTTGGAGTAATTCTGGGATGGGTGACCTCCTGGGAAGTTTTCCCAGGAAATGTGCGAGTGAGGAAAAAGCACACTGAGAAGTCTCGTGTTAGTATATGAGAATAGTCATTGATTCTTGAAGTGGTCGGGTGTTACACATCCCCAAGTCTTAAGAGTATTATATCTACAAGAACACTTATGCTATATCTCATAAGGAGTCATAGACAACTTAGAGTGTGACAACCTGTTTAGGATGTGATTAGCTTTTAGAACTTCTTCTCCCCAATATGAGGAAGACATATCAGTTGTAAGTAACATAGAATTCAACATTTCAATTAAATTCTTATTCTTGCCTTCGGCAACACCATTTGATTGGGGTGAGTAAGAAGCAGTGGTTTCAAGTATTATGCCTTTCGAAGCGCAAAATTTCTTGAACCATGTCATTATTTATTCTCCTCCTCTATCACTCCTAAACCTCTTAATTTTCAAGTTAAGTTAATTTTCTACTCCCGACTTAAAAATCTTGAACCTTTCAAAAGTTTCATCTTTCGATTTCAATAAATTGATATGAAAATATCTAGAAAAATCATCTATGGATATTATTAAGTACTTTTAACCTCCACTAGTAACATAATTTCTAATGTCACAAAGGTCAGAATGTATCAGCTCAAGAAGTTATGCGATTTTAGAAACCGACTAAAAAGGTTTTCAAGTTATCTTAGTTTGTGCACATACTTCACATATGTCAAATTGAATAGAGGCATCAAATGAAATATTATGAGTTTTAGCTAGATGTTGCATTTTCTTATAGTTCACATGTCCAAATCTATTATGTAACATCTTTGGATCAATCAAGGTTGAACTCACATGTTTTATGCTCTCGGTATCTAAACTCAACCTATGCATACCATTAACCATGAATGCACAGCCGGAATAACATGAGTTAGTAGATAAAGTTACTCTGTCATTCATAGTTGAAAAAGGCATATCATATTTATTAAGCAAATTCATAGAAATCAAATTCTTTTTAAGTAAAGGCACTACTCTAATTTGTTTTAGAGTGTGTAATTTATCTGAAGAAAACATCAAATTTACCGTTCCAATATAAGTCACATCTGCCTCACCAGTACTGTAATTTTTTTTCACAGTGTCTTTCACTTTTGTGACCTCAATGAGTAAATTCATATCATTTGTAGCATGACAGGTAGCACCGCTCTCCAACCACCACTCAGAAGAGACACTAGCCTTTCCATTCTTCATCATTCTAATAAAAGCTTGAGGCTCATGTTCATTAGTTAACATATTAGCCTCATTTTGTGGTGTGTTATTTTTTAACTTATTTGGTAGCTTACACTTTGCTGCACAGTGATCTCACTTTCCATAATTATGGCACTTGTCCTTCTTCTTCTTTTGAAGATAGTCTTTTGGTCTCTAACTATGAAGAGGATTCTCCTTTTGGTTATTTGGACTTCTTCTGAGGTTTATTGAAATATGAAACTAAGTACTCAACTATCTTTTGCTGTCCTATTTGTTCCAAATTCTTCCTAGAATAATTTTGAACCTCGATATAATAAACCTCATTATTTATCCAGTTCACTTTGTTCTTTCAGTTTGTGCATTTCAATCTTAAAAGAACACCATTCAGCAAGTAATTTACTTAACATAAGACTGATAAAACTATTATCAGACATATCAGATTTGTCGTCTTTTACCTTGTCTCTTATATTCTCAAGTTTAATTAACTGAATTCGTGTTAAGTTTAAATTCAAAGAACTTCTTTGCTATGAGAGTTTTGGAGAGCCCCTCTTGTTTTTTGCAATTAAGCATTCAAGTGATTTCATATCTTTTTCATCGTCTTAAATTCACTACAAGTCATAGTTAGATGAAGATTTAGAGAATTTAGCAAGTAATCCCTATAAAAATCTACATCTTTGTTCCATTGATATTCATCCATATTTTTCAATTGTAGATGCAAAATCATTTAATCCATTATGGAATACTTCACATTCTTTTATGCCAAATTGAACATGTAATTTTCAACCATGAAATTTAATAACATCAAATGTTTGTAGTTTTATAATATCCTAGGAACTACGTTTAGTCATTTTTAGAGATAAAAGTTAGAAAGAGTGCATCTTGTAGTCCACGGACTTCAAAGACTAATTTTATCAAATAGCTTTATAGAGTTGGAACTTGCCAAGATAGAATCCAAAAACATATTCAGAATGCCCAAAAATCTTCAGATGGACTACCCTGTTGCAGAAAACTTACCGAAATATTTCTCAGTTATTAAAATTCGCAGGAAAGTGTACCGAAAACTTCAGATTGTCATATCTCCTTCGTCCGATCTCCGTTTAAGGCGAGTGACCACTCAAAACGATTGTCTCAATAATTAGAACAAAGTCCAGTAAGTTTCACTTCCTGAAAATTGCTAAAATTTCTGGGATCTGGACCAAAATGTTGCGGCTGCAGTATCTTCAAAGTCAGATCCTGGAAAATCCTTCCGTCGAATCGAAAAGTGATTTAAAATATGAGTCGCTCTCGATGAGATCTTCGAATAGACACCTTACTCGCTCAAATCCAATAGACGAAGTTAATACTTCAAGATTGTTGGAGTTAATGAGTTTGAGAAAGAAATGTTTAGAGATACTTGAAGTATTACACCATGAGATATCAAATTTGCAATGTTCAACGGTGTTACCTCCGGCTTCTATTGATGAAACATTATTTGCAATATATCAAGAAGGTACTAGTGTCGTTACTTAGGGAAAGTTTGCTGTAAATAGGGGTAGAGAATTGACGTATTTGCCAAGTGAAAATGACGAGGGGATGGAACTATTTGCTCGGGTTGAGCATTATTGGATTTATTATAGGAGTTTCAAAATTATTTTCTCAATTTTCAACACTTGAACTTGAGTCCTTTGATTAAAGCGAATAAATTCCTTATATATCACTTGACTTAATAATTATTATTATTATTATTTTGGATACAACTTAATAATTAATAATTATTTTTAATGACGGAAATTTAACACATCACATGTGATAATGTTAAAAGAATAGAATAAATAATTTATGGGAAAAGGATCTCTCAAGTCACTGGAGATAAAATTATCTCCAGTGAGCTCCAAACGACGTCGTTTTGGAACATAAATCAAGGTATTTTCGTAATTATAATATATTGTAGGGTTATATTAGTCTTTATCATTATAATTTTTTAATCTTATAACTCAAAACGACATCGTTTTGAGCTCACTAGAGATAACTTTATCTCCAGTGACTGGAGAGATGTTTTTCCCCTGATTTATTCATATATGTCCTTTTATAGGAAGTTATAATTATTTAGCAAATGACAAAACATCGGAATTTTTTTCTCAGACATCAGTATTATTTGGTAAAAACGTTTTTCGCAAAATTTATTATCAATATCTCGTAATTAATTAAAAAAAATATGATGATTTTTTTTATCTATAAATTGTTATATAAAATACAATTTGTATCGTTTAAAGCCAATCATATTGTGTGGGACTAATAATAAAGTGCGGCCAATTATTTAAAAAAGTGAATGAGCACCGAAGGAAATCAGATTGTCGGCCTAAATAAATAAAGTGCGCGCACAAACAATATTGCCATGCAGTAACCAATATTGCCCATGCTTCAGCTGCCACATACGTCCTCATCTTTATATCAAAGAAAAGAGATTAAAAGAGAAGAAATTGGAAAACAATCTTGAAAAGTAGATTTCGTGAGAGTGTAAGGGTTCACCAAAAGAAAGGAAGAGTGCATGTGTCTTTTGATACCTGAATTCCATTTGAAAACTTGCTTTTTTTCCATTTCTATGTAAACAGTTGCCCTGTCATTTTAGTCGCACGTGATCGATATTGTTGATTTTTGTCGTATATTGCACTCATATAGTCATATATATTTACCAAAATATCCTTTTCTTTTAGTCCCTGACAATAAAAAAAGGACCAAATTGATCCCTAAAATCACAAAAAAAACCACGAATCGGACTAAAAAGGACTAACGTGGCCCTTTTTTGTAATTTTAGGGACTAATTTAGTCTTTTTTTATTGTCAGTGACTAAAAAGGACTTCGTGGATATTGCCAGGGACCAAAAAGGGCGTTTACTCTTATTTAAATATCATAATCAAGGAGTGGAAGACCGAACTCGAGTGTCCAAGCGAGGCTGGTGAGTAGAACCGGCAAAATGGGTTCGGCTCGGCGGGCCAACCCGCCAAACGGGACGGGGATTGAGTTTTTCAACCATCTCAAAAGCTGGGCGGGGCAGACTCATTTTTTGGCGGGTTGATGGCGGGCATAGGCGGGCCGAGGCGGATCAGTGTAAAATAGGTTCGGGATGGCGGGCCAACCCGCCAAACGGGACGGGGCAGTGCGGGCTGAGTTTTTCAGCCCACTTTCAAAAGCGGGGCGAGGCGGGCTGGTTCATTTTTTGGCGGGTTAATGGTGGGATGAGGCGGGCCACCTACTTTGCCACCTCTACTGTGAGGACGAATTGCTTCAGCTGCCACCGTATGATTAAGTTTTCTTGTGTTAGACATACATCATACATGAGTATGATTACGTTTTCGAATATATCACTTTTCCTTTTTTCGGTTAAATTTCAAACTGACATTGATAGATTTCTTTTCTACTTTGTTTTGTTGCATTCTTCAGTGATGACTTTAGAATTTAGACACCGTCATTTGACCAAGGTGTTAGCGACATGGTGGAAGATAATACCTTAAGCATTTTATAAAATTCTGGACAAAACACAATATATATTTGATTGAAAAAAAAAACAGATTTTCAATTATTCTGGATCTCCCAAAAAATAAAAAGAAGAAGCAAATTTACCACTTTTCTGTGATCACCTTCTTTAATTATATTAAAAAAGATAAATGAAGATTAGTTTATATCTATTCTTAGAGATAGGTTATATTAACAAACTTAAAATTTATAAATTCTTATAAATTCTATACATATTAAACATGTATATACTACATGCTTAAATAATATGTACTACCCATAATACATAGTATAATTTTAAGAATTTGTAAACTTTAAATTTATAAATATAACCATTCTCCTATTCTTATACTCAAAGAAGAGAAATGGCCATCATGATTTAGCCAATTGTCTTCGCCACTACGTACAATTGTTCTAATATTTAAAGCAACGGCGGACCTGTATCTGTGCAAGTGGGTAATATGTACTACCCATAATACATAGTATAATTTTAAGAATTTGTAAACTTTAAATTTATAAATATAACCATTCTCCTATCCTTATACTCAAAGAAGAGAAATGGCCATCATGATTTAGCCAATTGTCTTCGCCACTACGTACAATTGTTCTAATATTTAAAGCAACGGCAGACCTGTATCTGTGCAAGTGTGTAAAAGTGCACACACAGATTTTATGAGAAGAAAAAGAATAAAATATATTTTGGGTCATCAATAAAAATTATGGGGCCAAATTTAATCCCTAAAAAAAGGTCATCTCAGGATTTCTAAATTCTAAAATAGACTCATGTAATCCTTTTAGGAACTAATGTGAGTCTTTTTGAATTTCCACGATTCAACTTTTTGTTTTTCGTAAGGGATTAAATTGGACCCGTAATTTTTATTGAGGACCCAAAATGTTCTATTGTAATAGTTTAGTTGACTCTTGATTACTTTTTTTTATGTTAAGTTAAGGTTTTCTTTTCTTTTTTGTTTATATTCTTTTGTATTTTAATATATTTGAAAAAAAAATCCTTTATTATTTTATTCTAAGTGTGCAGGCAAAAATAAAACTTTATAGGTCCACGTTGATTTAAAGTAGTTATGAACCCCACTGTCCTAACAAAATTTCACAAGGCCACTTGGGGTCGGATATTCTTACTACCCATTTTTTCTACTACCATTCCACTACCACTCTAATCACCATTGGATTAGAGGAAAAGTTGAATGAAGAGATAGAAAAAAAATAACTTTTGAATCCAATGATGATTAAAGTGGTAGTGGAGTGGTAGTAGAAAAAATAGGTAGTAGGAATATCCTACCCCTATATATATAATCATGAGCAGTTGCTTTTCATCCAAACTTTACTATCAAAAAGCAACTGCTCATGATCTTCTACTTGAAGAAAAGAATACAAGCTTCAAAAGTTTATATATATATAGGGCTTGCAATTTCTCATGTTGCATGAGAAATGCAAGTTTTCCTACAGAGAGAGAGAAAGGAATGAGGCCCACCTTAAAGAAAAAAATAAAAAAGTGATTGGCACGGACATCGAAGTGAGAGTAGTAGGAGATGAGATTTCTCATGCAACATGAGAAATCTTTTTCCCATATATATATATGGGTTTTATAAGAGTTATGTTGTAGGAAAAATGATTGTGTTATGTTATAAAGATTCGTTTTGCGTGCCGAAGTTTTTTTTTTTTTGTTGCGGGCCTCTCAAAATGTTGTGTGTGTAGGAAATTTTTTGTTGTCATGTTAAATGATAGATGATAAATATATATATATATATATAGGATTTAACATCTATCATTTAACATGACCACAAAAAATTCCCTACACACACAACATTTTGTGGGGCCCGCAGCAAAAAAAAAACTCCGGCAATTCTCTATAATATAACACAATCACTTTTACTACAACATAACTCTTATAAAACTCATATATATATATATATATATATATATATATATATATATAAAACCTGTATTATAGGTAAACAGATATGTAAGGTGATTATATTGAAAATTTGTACGTCTGAGAACTTTCTGTTAAGTAAACGAATTTACTTTAATATATCCACACACAAAAAAACGAATTTACTTTAATTTACTTTGGAAAAAACATCTATCCTTTTAAATGATACAAGCTTATATTATTTTAGATCCTAACCGTTGATTTCCGTCCATCAACGGTTATAATCTATTGGGTCAAACTTAATGGGTCAAATTTATTATTAATTAATTAATAATTTTGATCCAATAAATTATAACTGTTGATGGATGGAAATCAACGATTATGATCTAAAAGGATATAAGCTTATATCCTTTAAAATGACAGATGTTATTCCCATTTACTTTTACTGTAGTTTCATACTTCTTGGATGTTTTGATAGGTAAGAGAATATCGTTCATTTAAAATAGAGTTAAGGGAAATTGGAATTTCAAGACACTATTAATCATGTCAATTGGCCATATAAATGTAGAGGAGAGATATTCTTACTACAAAAATTTTCCACTACCAACTTACTACCTATCTAATCACCATTGGATCAACTATCAATTTTTTAATTCTCTCCCATTGATCCAATGATGATTAGATTGGTAGTAAGTTGGTAGTGAAAAATTTTGGTAGTCAAAATATCTTACCTCATAAATGTAAACTAGTGAAAATCTATTATGAATTTGACATAAAGGCCCATATTTTAGAAGGTTTCAAGAAGGACTAAAAGCTAAAGAGATAAATTAAAGAAAGATTTTTTAATTGTACTAATCTTTGTGCGACAGTAAGAGGTCAAGAATTTGACCCTCAATATTCTTAAGAGACTTAGAAATACACTCTTTCGATGTAACTCATCTATAAATAAATGGTTAAATCAACTAGGTACACATATTATAACCCTCTCTCTCTCTTAGCTGTCACTAAGCACACATCTCACGTCTTGGATATGCCGTCTACTATAGTGCACAGTAATCCACTAATCTCTAAGGTATCTCCCCCGCAAATGCTTGAGAGATGACATTCATATCCAACAGAAACATACCAATCATCATATTGGACATCTCAATCCTTTTAGAATCAAACAGAGTTTCTTCATGTTACGCAATGATAACTAATTAAATATCACTCACTTTACTAAACACTAATAATATAAATTAACTTTGTCTTGATTCCAGTGATTAAAAGATTGACAAATATGCCAATTGAAGTGATACACAAGATTTACGTGAAAAATTCAATCGGGAAAGATAATGGGTAAGATCAAAAAAGATTTTTACTATGTGGAAGAAATTACAACTTATTCAAAACTATTACGAGAAAATAATATCACTATCTCTTGTACTAGGAGAATACACCTTACTCAAAATATAACTCAAGAACCACACAAAATAAACATCCAAAAAAAAAAGAACCACTCAAAATATATTTTTAATATCATCAAATCCGACGAAGTGATCATCCACAAGATGCCAAACCAGGGTTTACTCTAGCCACCTCATCTGATGCTTATATCACAGCTCGCCTCTGTAAGGATGTGCAAAAAAACTGGTTCACTTGCCCTGCCTTTGATCTAACCTTGACCTAACCCATAAATACCTATTTTTTTGAACTGGATTTAATTACTGACCCACTTTTATTTGGGTCAGTTTTAAACCTGACTTATTTTAATAATTGATTCATTGACCCAAAACTTGACCCATACCCATTATGTGTAAAAAAAAAAATCAATGATTTGGGGTTTAGGGTTCTCTTCTCTCCCAATCTCTCTCTGTCATTCACTCTAACAACATCACCATTATTGTCCAGCAAATCCTCATCACTCACTCACCACGTTTGTTCAAGTTTCACCTTAGAAGAACGCGTGGGTTTAATTTTGTTTTACATTACATTCTTCCACTCCATTGAAGAGGATCACCCACCAGAATCACTATCTCTCCTTTTCCTTCTCTCTTTTCTCTGTTTCACGAAGAGTTCAAGGAATGTTTCTCGATTTTTCTTGATTGATTTAAACCCATATGGTATTATATGCCTAATTGCTGCCATGTTTGATGACATGTGATTAGAAATTGAAATTGCAATGTTAGGGATCTTAAAACTTAGGGTGAGGTTTGTATAACACCCCGTGTATATACTGCAAAAAAATTCACAATCAGCGAGGGACAAATTCTCTCACAAAAATGGAAAATTCCCTCGCAAAAACGGTCCGCGACGGAATTTGCGAGGAAACACAGTGCATCGCTAAAACCCTGGTCGCAAAGATATTTGCGAGGGAAATTTGTCATATGGAAATTCCCTCACAAATTGCTACGGAAACGCTCCCTTGCAAAAAAGTAAATTTCTCTCGCAAACAACAAATCCATCTACAGTGTATTTCCGTCACAGATTGCGACGAAAATTTCGAGTATAATTTCCCTCGCAAAATCTGCGAGAGAATATGTGAAATTTCCATGGCTGGATTTACGAGGGATTGTATTAAATTTCCGTTGCAAAACTTGCGAGGGAATATTTTTATTTTTCCCTCGCAATAGGCTACGAATTTTGCAAGAGAATTTTGAAAATTTCCATATCAGATTCTAAAATTAAAAAAAATTAGGAAACGAATTAAACTTTTGTTAATTTTCCTGTAAACAATACGGATTCCAAATGAACATAAATACATAAATTGAGCAACAGAAATTCAAAAAAATACTGGATAAACAATTAAATTAAAATCAAACAATATATCAACAAAAGTGAACAGCAATCCTACAAAATACAACTAAAAGTTCTAAACAAAATAAAACATACAAAAAATATTTGATATGTCTCTGAAGTCCTAAACAAAGTAAAACATACAAACAACAACTAGTATGCCTCTAAAGTCCTAGCAAAGTCATCATCATCATCAGGGTCATCATCCGGAGCTGGTCCCTTCATCTTGTTGCAGTTGGCTTCCTTGTCCTGCATTAGAAGTCGGAGTTGTTCCTGCATTTGTTTCATAATTTCAGCTTGCTGCTTCATAAAGTCCCCTTGCTGAGTTAGCTGCTCTGTCACAGCATGCAATTGCTCCTGAATCTGGGAGTAGGACACCCTCATCCTTTTAAGCTCATCTGCAAATACATTATTATAAAACAGTAAGTTAAATGTTTAAAATAAAATATTAATAGAATAGAGATTGAAAATATAAAAGAATTAACTATGCAGTGAGTTTACCTGCAGAAACACTGTCAACCTGGGTAAAGGGACGCTTACTAGGCTTGAGCCGGCTAGCATATCCTCCCAGCCCGACCACCCTTCCTTTCTTGTTGAATCCACCTGCAGCTATAACCAACATGTTCCCATTATCGGAATAGGAGAAGCTGGATTGACCGTCTGTCGCCGCCTGTGCGGACCTCTCCTCTTCAAGATTAGGATCCTTTACCATGTAGGATGGTTCGGCATGAGTATCGGGTTCAAAATTTTGCCCAATCGACGGTCCCGCAGCATCCATAACCAACTGCTCATATTCGTTGAGGTTGTGTCGCTGACTAGTTTCCCCATAATAACCTCTTGTAATAGCACGTGCTTGCCGAACTTCCCCATGGATATGCCAACATTCATAGTCCGGAATGAAGCCCCATCTACACAGATGCTCCCTGACTTGGTCCGGCGTTCGAAATTTAAAACACTTACATTTCACACACGGACAACTGATAACGTCACTTGATGTACCTATTTGCTCCAGAGCAAATTGGATGAACGTTTCCAAACCCTCCAAGAATGCTCGAGTTAGTTGTCTTCTATCAGTTAGACGATTGTACATCCAACTCCTATCATTATCATCTTCCATACTCCTGACTTTGTAATTATCAGAAAACACAAGGCCAAATACCATAAATATCACGACATCAGATTCCATAATAAGTATGGAATTCAAATACCAGCAAACACCGAGCAATTGGCACATATATGATGCAACTTACTACAGCCACGTAGCAAACAAACATATGCATTCAACAATTCCAGCAAGCAACAGAGAATGAGGGTAGTACACCAGAAAATGGGGACATGCATTTATGGGGAACAAACAAAGAATGGGAAAGTACATAAGATAAGAGAGACATATTACGGGACACGATTTAACATGTTTACATATATACAACTACAAGCATGCAATTATTTTTCATTCAAAATTTATTACCTAAAAGACCTGAAGTAAAAAATCTCAGCGAACGGTCGATGCAAATGTGCACAAGAGAATATATGGCGAAATGTCTCAAACTCCACCAAATAAGCCAACCATTTGTTATGAAAAGATAATATAGTATGTATATGAATAAATATAATAATGATAATAGTTCATTTGTCAAAAAGAAATTCATATATTGAAATAATAAATTGAAAATAATTTAATCTTTATAAATTATAATTGATTTGATATGGTTAAGTGTCTGTTTGGATCCTCTCTTTTTTAAGCTAGAAGCTACTTATAAGCATAAGTTAGGCCAAACAAGTTTTGGAAAAAGCTCTTGTAATGAAAAGCTCTTTTTTTATAATGAAGAAAAAAGTTGAAAACTAAAAGCTCCTAGGAGGAGCTTTTTTTTAAGCTCTTATCTATTTTTCTTGAATTGTGTTTTTTTTTTTAAATGAAGAGTTATAAAGATAGAGAAATATAATTTTCTTGAAAAAATGTGCTTTTAAGAAATTTTAAGCTAAAATTTTTATGTAATTACCAAACAGCTTTCAACTTCTTTTATGAGTAAATACCCTTTTTGGTCATCAGCAAATTTCACGATGCCCATTGTAGTCCCTAGCAAATAAAAAGACCCATCGTGGTCCCTAAGAGATTCAAAATGAACCCATTTAGTTGAAATTATGGTCCCTGACAAATTCAAAAAAGACCCATATTAATCTCTCAAAAGGACTAAAATGGGTCCATTTTGTATTTCTTAGAGACCACGATAGACGTTTTTATTTGCTAGGGACTGAAGCGGGCATTGTAAAATTTGCTGAGGACCAAAAATGGTATTTACTCTTCTTTTTTAAAGCTCTTTTTTTTTTTACTTTAACTTATAAGTAGCTTCTAACGTAAAAATAAGAGGATCCAAACAGGCTCAGTTTAATTTGATTTAGAAGGCCAAGCAAACAAGCTCCCATTCTACCTCCAAAATTGTAAAAACAAAAATTAAAAAAAGGATATCAAAGAAAGAGTATGGAAAAATTTACGTGTAAAGTTTATAAATAACACGTGAAGTTATCTAAGAATATTAATATAATTCTATGCATGCTTTGGTGTTAATTAGTAATTTATTCATTTTATTGGAATACATATAGTACAAATGTTATATATACACTTAACTAATTTTATACTTAAATTATAATTTTTTACTTTGAAAAAAAAAAAGAATCCGAAGGCATTGGCTTAAATATGTTTATAAATATACTAAGATTACTAGTACGTTCACAGGCTAGATGTGTATGGCATATAAAAGCCATGGGCAATTCATATCTGTTGGACATATTATTAGGAAGGAGAATCAATGGGCCAACAGTTATAAGGATTGGGCATAGCCTAACTGCATGTCAATCCACAATATCCAATTCGATTGATATCAAGTCCAGTGATATTCTCCCTAGGCCGCACACGAAAGCATTCTAACAATAAAACTCGAAAAGGCCAATAAAGCCCAACATAACTATCACTAGTTCATTAGTACACTGGCAAAGAAATGGGGATATAATTAATTCATGTTTCAATTTAAATAAAAAGTTTAATTAATGAAAATTTAAGAATGAAAATAAAAATAATTATTAAGGAAATGAGTAGACAATAAAAAATACCAATAAGCCTGCCTAATATGAAATCACTTTCTGTAAACTTTTTGCAGTATATTATTCTTGCAGTAATTTAAAAGAAATCAGTGCAGAATTGTCACATCAAGATTTCAATTAAAGTTCAGCATTAGGTACAAGAAACATATTAATAGCAGCCTAGAATTCAATGCTCAAAGGACCAAAACAAGTTACAATAATAGACCAGCTCCAAAATAGAATCAGATATCAGAGCAGATAAGCTTCAATTTCGACAAAATTATCATTTAATTAGGATGCACTTAGATACAATACAAACAACACTTTACCAATTTGAGAAAATTAGTACCAAACTTTCAGGAACACAACTGATTTGAGGATATGATACAAGTCTAAAGCTTTCAAAATCTGACTTTATATCAAACTAATTAAGCAAAACTCAATGCAAGAAAAATTCTTACCTAAATGCAGATTTTAAACCCAGCACTAAAATACATCTCCAATTTACCGTATGAATATTCAGTTAGCTATTTGGACAGAATCAATTCGAATTCTTATACCATATACTAATTTCACTAAGCAGCCATTGATTTGACTTTCCATCAACAAATTAACAAACAAATGGGTAATTTTTATAAACAAATTAAAAAATACCAATAACAAATGGGTTAGGTTTCGCTACCTTATATGGTATGCATGGTGAGGAAGACAAAGTGACTGATATCTCAGTTAGCAAACAACTAACAAATTAAACTGTCTGGGTTGCACGGTTTTACCTTTAGTGATCTAATTTGTTTGAGAGCGGAACCAAGTTGTTGTTCCAATTTCTGAAGCTCTTTGAGACTTGAGCTATCAAGATCTTCTCCCTGAAAATTGAAACATAATAACTATACACATATTGCAATAAAAAAGTCATATTTAATGTTAGTCGTTTGAATATTAAACACAATATAACGAGAAATTTATTATCATCAGAAATGGATTTGTTAATGGCATTCGATATAGTGTCTTTTCAAAACTCTGCTTTTAGCAAATTAAACATAATAACTATACACATTGCAATAAAAAAGAAAGAAAGAAAGCGTGAGTCAGAGCAGTATCACAAAAAGCTAGTGTCATGGAATTCTTAGCATTAGTCACAAAACTACCTGGTACTATTCCAACATGAAATATAGAATCTTATCTCATTTTTTTAAGGAAAAAAAATTACAAACGTTTGACAGTTAAAGCATTGAACATAAACTTGTGCAAAAATATGGCACACCTGCATGTCCTAACATTTCTTTCAGCGACTACACAAATTCCACAAAAGGGATGTGAAAAAATTTATGTCAATGCTCTCATTTCATTTCCTCCACAGAGATGGCCTCTTGCGCAAGTTGCTCTCTCTCTCTCTCTCTCTCTCTCTTTTTCTCTTTCTAATCTTGTTTTGAACGAACCTGAGGGAAGGAGTAGGTGACACAACAAGAAGAAGTGGATGCGGATATGCTTACTTGGGAAGTTGAAAACTTTGAACCCAACACAAAATAACCCACTTACCGGTGTGACAACCAAAACCACCTTCACCTTTTTCATTCACAAAACCGCTAATTAAAAAAAAAAACCGGTTCTTATCTACATAACAGAGTGATACCAATACATAGGAAAAATCATCCTAAAATCGAAGGATGGGGTTGTGAAGATAGACATTGGTAACTAAGTAAGAAAAAAGGAACCCCCTTCACAATCTGAAGGTACTTTTGCCATATTTATGCCCCGTACCAACCTGACCACTCTAGTGGCATAGATTGAGGTGCGAAAAAGCATTAAAAAGGATACATGACTAAAAGGATACAATATGAACTATAATGGACAAAACTCTTGTCACCGAGTTCTTGGACAAAACTCTAATGGCTAGTACCACCAAGTACGTTCCTATTGGTGGTGGTGGGAACCTTGTCACCGACCTCAAGAGCCTCTTCACCATTCTCAAAACCAGAAAAAGGGTAGCTCTTGGATATGCTTTTATGCTTGTCTTCGTTGCTGTCACTGTTTTCTTAGTCTTCTCCCCTTCTCCAAACGCTTCATCTCCTTGGTTCACCAACATATTCTCCTCCACTTCCACTACCAATATAACAACATCTGGTTCATACAAATCTCAACTCTCTTCCGTTTACTCATTCTTTTTCCCCAACACTACTTCATCCCCCAATTTTTCATAATTTAATATATAATTATGATTAAATATATTATTCTTTATTTAATCATAAAGAACTAATTAACTCCCATCCACGACTAAAAGCTTGTAACAAATGAACTATTAAGGTTAGGGATGTGCATGGGTCAAACCGAATCGGATTTTTTTAAAAACCGAATCGAATTGGTTTAAATGATTCGGTTCGGAAGTGGTTCGATTCGGTTCGAAAGTGGTTCGGTTCGGTTCGGAACCGGTTCGGGACGACCCTATGAAAAGAAAAAAATTTAAAAAATAGTTATAAAAATTAATTTTGTTTGGTTTGAAAATGGTTCGGTTCGGTTCGGAAACGGTTCAGTTCTTAATTCGGTTATAAAAACTGATTCGGTTCTCAAACCGGTTCGGTTCTTTAAAAATTGGTTCATGAACTAATTTTTTAAAATTGGTTATTCTATGGAGCGATACAGTTAGTTAGGTTCATGGTTCAACCCACTTTTTTTGGTTATTTTGCATACTCCAAAATTAAGGTTCCTACTCTGCAATTGTTTTCTTTATATTACAGTACCTAAATTTAGTTTTTTTTCCTTTTTACGAGAAAAAGAAAAAGAAAGAAAGAGCATGACAGAACACAAACATACTAGTTGAGCAAAGCACTTCAAAAAGAGGTGGAATCTCTCCAAATTCTGGAACCAAAAACAAAGCATAAAATCAACATGCATGAATGCATAAGCAGCATTGAGACACGGAACAAGCACTAGGTCCAGAAATGAATGTTAAAAAACAAAATCGTTGAGAGAAATCTTTACCAGTTGCGGGATTTGAAAGGAAAAAAAGAAAATCGTCGAATGTGCTTCTTGGCTCGCAACCACACCGAAGACAGAGAAGCCCTAACTCGCTCGACCAGCAGATATCAAATACTTCAACGGTCGAACCTTCAACAGAGACGACGAAGAGGGCAACGGCGGTCGAAGGTGCAGAGACACGGATGGAGGGAAATGAGAAGAAATGCAAGGGGGGAAATGGATGGAAGTGAAAAGTGAAATTGAAAGTGAAAGTGAAAATGAAAAGGGGAAGAGCCAATTTGTTTAACCTAATTTTATACGATTAAAAAATAGGGTAAAATATTCGTAGTACCCATTTTTTATAGTACCATCCCATTATCACTCTAATTACTATTGTAATAGAAGAAAAGTTGAATGAAGATAGAGAAAAAAAATAACTTTTTGAATCTAATGATGATTATAGTGGTAGTGAACTGATAGTAGAAAAATGGGTAGTAGGAATATCCTATTCCATTAAAATTAGGATTTTATAATTCTTATGTTGAAGGAGAATTGAAATTTTAAGTTCTAGAGATAAAAAGCATGTGAGACCCATGTGTTAGAAGAAATTATATGTAGAACTCATGTCAGTACAGAAATCGAAGGATGTGTAGAAAAATTATAATTATCATATTAAATAAGAATTATAAAATCCTTAAAAATATTATTAAGAAACTTCATTGAGCCATTGGAACTTTTACACGGGTATACAGATTGGAAATGGAATATATTAATTCAATACTTCACTTATATTCACATATTTACAATTATAACTTTTACACAGATTTTCAACCATATATTAATTACCTATAAAAACTATATGTAATGAAAAAAAGTAAAAAATTCATATACATGTGCAAAAAACTGGTCACAAAAAGTTAAAAAATGAGAAAAAGAATTAGAAGATATAACTTTATTTATAGGGAAAAGTTCAAAAAATCCCCTTTTGGTATTACTTTTAATTACTTACACTATGGATGTAAATGGGCGGTTGGGCTTTGCTTTGGCAGCCTAAGTTTACGTAAAATTATATTGAGTCAAAAAATAAACTTAGTTTGTAAGCCAAACCCGGTCTATTGTTAAAAAATAAAAAGCTTACCATGGCCTATGAGGCCTTTTAGGCCTACGAAGTTGTAAATTAAATTAAAATAAAAAATATCTCATTCATTATAAAATAATATTCAACCAAGATCCAAATTATAAAAATTCTCAAATGTTTTTTAACAAGAACACACAAATTTTTAAATAATATTCATGACAACAAAGTGTTTTTTTTTGCAGCTTTAACAATCTTTTAGTGAGTCTTCTTCTCTTTCTCCTACTTTGATACACTTCCAATTTTTTAATATATATTAAATATAATAAATATTTTTTAAATAAACAGGTCGGCCTACAGGTTTTGTAGGCTGGGCTTTGTGTTGTTGACCTACGGCCTATTTATTTAAAAGGTTTTCCCATAAGCCTAGGCCCACTCTAATTATTAAATAGGTCGGGCCGGGCCGGGCCTAACATAAGCTAGGTTGTAGGCCCTTGTAGGCCGGCCTAGCTCATTTACATCCCTACTCACACCTCTATTTGTTTTAATCACCTAATCCCTTGTGGTTTTTTTCATCCGCACCCCTCTTTAACACCATTAAAAAATTAATTAAGTATAACTATTCTACCATTCTTAGAACAAGAAAATAAAGATATAAAAAACTATCATATGTTATGAAAAATTAGAGTACCTTTTTTTTGGCAAATGAAAAATTAGAATACTTAATAAAAGACGAAAAAAAAATCAAATGTATCTAATTAAAAATATATATAAAAAAACAGAAATAGAATAAAAATTAAGATCAAGTATATAAAAAATCACAGCACCGACAAAAAGATTAAAAATAAAAAATATAACAATAGTCTAAATGAAAAAATATATATTAAAGACAAAAAAATAGAAGAAAAAATTAATTGTAAGTTACACTCTAAATATTTACCATTGATCCCACTTATATCTAAGGGCTATAGTTTTTTTAATAATGTGAGTCATTAGAAACAAGTAGATCAATAATCAAGAATGAGTGAAAGATTTCTAACTCTTAATCTGGTGCAAGAATATCATGTCCCATATATATCTATATATATACATACATATGAGTGACATTTTTCATTCGTTTGTAAAATGATGACGATAAGGATGGATGAAGCGTGTTTGTTTCAGACATTTCCCTCTACTTGTCACTTACACTTGTACAATTGCACGTGCTAAATTATGTTCTTTACCAAACTCCATGAGATGTAAACAATTGAAGAATATGGAGAGACGAATACAATCCCAAATGTCACATTAAATAAATAACTCAACAAGTAGTTGTATCAAAAACTGAAGAGGTATACATATAAACAAGCTTATGTGCAAAATATATTCCAACTACCAGAAGTAGCAACTTCAAAATCGCAACAGTCAGATTAATTAAATACAAGATAGGAGGACACTCACTAACTTCGAGAACAATCCAACGGTTGAGCAAAGAGATATTCCCCTTTGTATCTCATTGCCCGATACATAGCAGGAATATTGACATCCTCTGTTTGCAATTGCACAAGTCCCTATTGAGAGCTCCAAGCGACAAACTAACCGTTAGTACATGAAGTATAATGAGTGTAACCCTTGCTTAAAGTATTTTAGCATGATCCAACGGTGAACTTAAGAAAAAAAAACTTTCTATCAAGATGGTTGCCTATAGTAGAATCGTACACACAAACCACTTTGGTTTGGAATTTCTGGTCATGTTACAGACCTCCAACCATAAAAGCCACCGTCTGATATGAAGAATGATGAGTCGGGAACATGCCAACAAAATCTCAGCTCGATCAGACGGTACATGAAGGAGATATCGTAGAATGATCAAAGACTGTTCCTTCTCAATTCTCCTGTGAAGTTTCTGAAATGGTTCTCTCTCTATTTTCATTTATAGTGACTGATTTTTACACTCCTTTGTCTTCAAAATGCTATTCACACGCATGGAAAATGGCTGCTCAACATCTTGAACTTAGAACCCTAGCTTTCTTTATTGGGCTAGACTTGACTTTTCATTAAATGGTTAAAGCCCAACTACAAAGACCAATGACTTTTTTGGTGGTATCAGAAGCATGTGTTACTTTTCATTTATTTGCACAGTGATGATGGCGAGGGTGGCTGGAATGTGTCTCATTCAGACATTTTTCTCTGCTTCTCACTTCTCATTCATTTCTACACACGCCTTAAATTTCAACAGAGTCTTATCTCTCCTAGGATTAACTCACATAGGCACTATTGTCACTGCACACACTCAATGTCTTCCACAAAAGGATGTGGCGACGCATTTAATGACTTTTTCTTATACGCATATTGCATCTCTTCTATATAGTCTTCTCCTATCTATAATGACACATTCCAAATTTATCCCTTTGTCCCTTTTAAATTTGATTTATATGTTATTTTTGAATTTTTTCGAGGGAATATCTTCCCTCGCAATTTTTGAGAGAATATACTCCCTCGCAATTTGTGAGGGAAATTGCGAGGGAAAGTATAAAACTTCAATTGCGATTTTTTATCCTACATTTTGCAAGGGGACTTCCGTTGCTAATATTTTTCGTTGCTAGTTTCCGTCACAAACTTATGATTTTTGTGAGGGATTTAGTTTCCCTAGCAAATTGCGGCGGATTTGCAACATAATTGCAAGGGATTCTGGGATGGTGTTGTAGTGACGGAAATTTTGCTTATTTTCCGTTGCAACTGCATCTCCCTTGCAAATTCCCTAGCAAATTTCCCTCACTATTCGCGATTTTTCTAGTAGTGATACCCAGTTTGTTATCATGTCATCGTATTAAGCAACGCTTAATTAAAAATGCGGAATATCTTTTTCTTTTCAATTATGACGTCATTATCATTAACCAAGTTGATTATTAAATCATCTTTCAAAACATTGCCTGTATGTAATTGCAAATCAACAACTAACTGAAATACCTCATAATATAAATGTGTATCTACTCCCACATCTACAACACGTAGTCCGAAGAATATCCTGGTTCATTATACATAACAAGTCAAGATAAACAAAACATAATCAATGTGGCATGGACAATCCCCATGCTCACCAAATAAGGCAACATAGCCAACAAAGTCTCAGCTCAATAATCCATAAAATGAAGCTAATAGCATAATAGCAACAGATATAATCGAGCATCTAAGCATAATCAGCATAAACAGGTAAACATCAATCAACTAAGTTCCGGCCTCCTGCCGCCCGAGGTCTCAACCCCAGTATCACCTGAACCTGGAAATGTGCCCCAAACGTGGGCGAGATCTCTAAAAAAAATCTCAGTAAGACAATGGGTCCTCAAGGATTTCTCCACCCCAAGCTCACTTACATGTGCAATATAAGTTCCAAAAGCAATTTAATAATATAAGTTCCAAAATCAGTGCAATGTGTAAGAACCCGCACCGTTAATTTAGGGAATTAAATTGATTAAATATAAGAAGTAGGAAATAATTTCATAATCGACCTTAATAATTATGAGAAGACTTAAATAATTATAGAAAATGATTAAGAATACTGAAAGTCATTTTTCGGACGAAAAGTGCAGATACCGGTTCTGCCTCACGGTATAAATGTGTACCGGTGAAGTATCTCGAAAAATTATAATAAGTATGGGAATATTCTTAGAAAAATATATAGGACTAGTAAAACAAGTTTCAGGTCAAAATAATGAGAACTGGTGCCAAAACTGATACTGGCTATGAAAAAACGCGTACTGGAAAGGTGTTGCGAAAAATAAAATAAAAATATGAAAAATCTTAGAAAAATGAGTAGGTTCAGATTCCAAAGTTTGCGATTAAAATGCTAAGCGTAGCTATTAGTGCTAATACAGTGTGATTAAAACTTAATGAGGCTATATATAGGATTGGCACATGATCCTAGGTATGATATTTGCACCTCTACGTGAGTCTTTTGTTGAAGCTTCAGACCAGCCACCCTTGCCACCTTTCCTCTCCACTTTGTGAGCCAAGAGGCCACCTTTCCTCTTGGTTTGTGTGAGTGTGCTTTGGGCTTGAAAGAGTGTAAGGTGTTTCCTTTCCTGAGTTTGGCTTCTGTGTTGGGAGTTTTGGAGGGCTGAGTGCTTGAGTTTGGGTTGTGGGGGTCATCTTCTTGGCTTGTGGAGCTTCAAGAAGCTTTCTTTGTAAAGAAAGGACCCATCTTTGTGTGCCATTTTCGTGTACCTTATAGTCAGAATCTTTGGAGCTGGTTGGTGAGCTCCAAGAGCACCTCTAGCTTCTGTTTTGAAGCCTTGGGTATGTTCCTTAACTTGATCATGAGTTTTCCTTGCTTAAAGTTTGAGTCTTAGCATGTTAATGGGTCAAATAAGTAACCAACCAGTTTATGAACCTAAAAGTGAATAAAAATGAATGCTTGGACGTTTTAATGGGTTAAAAACCGAACCTTGGGAGTGATATCTCGCAAAATATCCGGATATTGATATCCGGATATGGGTCTGTAGATATCCGGATATGGGTCTGTAGATATCCGAATATGGCCCGGACATATATCCGGATATTCTGGGTTTTCGAGGACAGTAACGGTACTGCTCATATAGAAGTGTAGTTTGGGTTTGTGGACCCATGTTTGAGTAATGTGGACTTCTATATAAGTAAGCTAAGTCAGAATCTAAGTGATTAAGGGCTTATGGCTTTGTGAGAAGCCTAAAGAGGTAAAATGTAAAGGAAAGGCGTTGTCTTTATGTCATATGCTTGTAGAGTATGAATATTGATATGATTATTGGTCCAAACAGATTGTGATTGTGCTGTGTGTGGACCTTGAGCGGGTGTGGACCTTGGATTGGTTCGATTGCTTAGAGGTAAGCTTTCGTGTCCTCGGTTTAGCCATTTTGGTTCCACCATGTCCCATGGGATGATGGTTTATATGCATGATGTGTTTTTCATGTATTGATTTATTGAAATACTGTTGAGCTGTTAAGTGCAATTGCCTTATGATATGTATGTGGTGTTACGCCTAAACAGGAAGCCATGGGGTGGTCCTGTGGGCGGGTACAACATGGGCTTGTACTGATGTGGGTAATAGACGTATTCCTGCATTTCTCTGATCAGTAGAATCGTTATAACACACATGACATAGTTATATGCTGCATTGCACTATTTTCGGAATTTATATTATTTAAATGCTTTTGAAGTTATATTGCACATGTAGGTGAGCTTGGGGTGGAAGATCCTTGAGAACCCCTTGTCTTACTGAGATTTCTGTTTAGAGATCTCACCCCACGTTTGGGGCACCATTTCAGGTTCAGGTAATGCTGGGGTTGATACCTCGGGCGGCAAGAGGCCGGAGCTTGGCTGATTGCATGCTATTATGATGATTTTGCTGGATGCTGACATTGCTTTACCTTTATTGTCATGATATTTGATATGAGACTGTTGTTGGGCTTTGTTGCCTTATTTGGTGAGCATGGGGATTGTCCATGCCACATTGACTAATTATGTCTTCTTTGGATTCGAGTTGTATTAATGTATCAGGATATTGTCCGGACTTCGTGTTGTAGATCCGTGACTTAGATACTCACGTATTTATATATGAGGTTATTCAGTGTAGATAGTTTGTCTTTTGCAATTTACATACAGGAAATATTTTGGAAATGAATTAAGTAATTCAACTTGGTAATGATAATGACATCATAATTGAAAAGTGAAAAGTTATTCCGCATTTTTAATTAAGTGTGGCTTAATACGATGACATGTTGACAAACCGGGTATACACGGGGTGTTACACAATGCAACATATAATCATGTCATATGTGTCAACTATTCTACTGGCCAGAGAAATGTAGGGCTTACATACGTCTATTACCTACATTTAGTGCAAGACGCCACTTGCACCCACCCACAGAATCACCCTATTGTATGTCTCTCATATACTCAGGAGCTCCGACTAGGTGGAACACCACATGCATATCATAAGGCATCCACATAATAACTCAACAGCATTTTAAATATCAATACATGAAAACACATCATGCATATAAACCATCCTTCATAGGACATGGTGGAACCAACAATGGCTAAACCGAGGACACGAAAGCTTACCTCTTAAGCAATCAATCCAAGCCAAGTCCACACAAGCTTAATGTCACCAAATAGCACAATCACAGTCTGTTTATACAATAATCAATCGTCAATAATCATTGCCCAAGGTTACATTAAGTGATTAAGGCTTTCCATCTTATTTTAAGTGATTTTAAGTCGTTTCTGCAGGAGGTATTCGAACACTCCTCGATGAGTCTTCGAATACTCCAAGTCTCCAGAAAGTATTCGACTACTTTCACTTAAGTATTCGAATACCAGAAGGTATCTGCATACTCTCCCAACGGTATTCGAATACTATTCAGTATTCGAATACTACACTATGGTATTCGAATACTTTTCTTCCCATAAAAGTATCCCAATACTCCTTCAAGGAGTATCCGACTACCAAGGGATAAGTATTCGAATACTACACGAAAAGTATTCGAATACTTATCAGATAGAATGCAAAACTCGAGCATTCTTCTGTATAAGTCCATTTTAAGGGTCCTAAAGCGATTTGGAGTCCAATGACTCCGTAAACAGATGTTCATTAACTTATTTTAGACTCAGAATCTCAGTCCTTAGCTAAAATGATTCAAGTTTCACCTTTTAATGGATTAAACAAGCTTAAATCATGAAAATACCAAAGAGATGATCATGGTATACCTCCAAGGCTCAAAACTCAGAAAATGGGACACACAAGGAGCTTCCAACTCAGTCCCACAGCACTGACTTCAAAAACCCACGAATTTGACCACTAAAGTTTGGTTCTTTGCCACCAAGATGGCTTCTTGAAGCCTTCAAGACACAACAATGACTCCCTCAACCCAAGCTCAAGAACATAACCCTTAAACCCCCCAACAAACAGCAAACACACACTCAGAAATGCTCCACCAACTTCCTCATAATGCTCACTAACTCAATGTTTACAACTTCAATGAGGAAGAATCACTACAAAGGTGGGTTCTTGGTCCCTTTTCATAGGCAAAAGCCAAGGCTCTCAAGAGGAGGAGAGGAAATGGTTGGAGAGAATCAGCCACCAAGGAACTCACGTAGAGGCTGAATATGGCCTAGGATTTTGTGCCCTTAGGCTTATATATGTTCATTAATCTAATTCTATAATATTAGCACTAATAGCTACGCTTATCATTTTAATCTCAAACTTTGGATTCTGAACCTAGCCATTTTTCTAGGATTTATCATATTTTTATTTTATTTTTCGCAGCACTTTGCCGTTACGCGCTTTTACCTAGCTGATATCAGTTCTAGCACCAGTTGTCATTATTTTGACTTGAAACTTGTTATTCTAGTCCTACATATTATTTTAGGAATATTCATGCACTTATTATAATTTTCCGGGATACTTCATCGGTACGCATTTATACCGTAAAGCAGAACCGGTATCTACACTTTTCGTCGGAAAAACGACTTTCATCATTATTAATCACTTCCTATAATTATTTAACTTTTCTCATAATTATCATGATCAATTATTAAATTATTTTCTAATTCTTATATTTAATTAATTTAATTTCTTAAATTAACGGTGCGTGAGTTCTTATGGTTTACAATTGGGGCTTTCTTTTTTTAGTGTCAAAAAAGTTTTGTGAACTAGAGAGTGAATTACACGCTGATCATATTGCAATTTGTGGATGACCACTTCTTATTAAGAAAACGTATGGAAAGATACGGTAACTATAGCCTGCTGCAATATGCTCAAGAACTATCTCACCTTGGTTGACTCATTTTTTTTTATTACTTTTTATTTGTTACATATCATATTTATTCAAAATCTGGGTTATAAGTTGAAGACACCGTTACTCAGCAATTTGTTTTGAGGATTATTGAATTCTTTTTTTCATACTTTAATGAATCACTGGATCATCTATGTTTTTGTTTTTTGTTTTATGGGATAATTTTATGTTTGGATTGTTTTATTTGCAATTTATCATCAATTTGGAGCTTTTTGGCGATCCAATAAAATCATGATAATTGCTTGCAAATATCAATTATGAGTTAAAATGAGTTACCATGACATTGATTAATACCATGGAATAGTAATATTAGCACTTTTTTTGAAGAATTGGTATTTATTTAACAAATATCAAATTTATTATATAATTTATATATTTTAAAACAAATAAATAATAAAATTACATAAGTTTAAAAATTAAATCAATAATTATAAAAAATCAATTTTTTTTTTGAAACTAAGTAAAGAACGGGTCAAGTCGGATCCAATTTTGAAACCAAGATAGATTTATTTTAGAAACTAAGTCAGGTCAAATCTGACCCAAAGCTAAACCAGTTCAAAAAAATTTTAAATCGGATCAGAATTAAATCAAATTAAAATACCTGACCTATGAAATCAAGTTGGATCGAGTCGTCACAAAACCCGGATTCATGCGCAGCCCTACGCCTCTCAATTTTCTGCGCATTTTATACATAGCCGGTATTAGTTCTGGCATCACCACTCATTATTCTTACTCCAAACTTGGTATCCTAGACCTAGATATTTTTCTAGGAATATTTATATTTTTATTATGATTTTTCGAAATACTTCACAGGTACGCATTTATACAACGAAGCAAAATCGGTATATGCACTTTTCATCAGAAAAGCGACTTAAACATTATTCTAGCTTCTAGATAATTATTTTACCATAATTATGCATAATCTTTATTAACTCTATGCTCCGGCATCGGTAATGTTATTTACTTAATTATTTAATGGTGCGGGTTCTTACATGACTTATCACACTTGAATATCTCAACAATCTCTCCCTCAAGTGTGAAACTAAACATTGATATGCTCCCCCTCAACCAAGTACCGCAGGGCCCAAGTACTCAACCCGCCTCCTAGCTAATCACTAGGCTAGCTCGAGCCCAACCCGGCTTTAATACCACTGTCAGGCGGGTCCAGGAGGAAGCCCGTGGCGAGGGACCACCACCAATGAGCTAAGTGGATCAAATACACTAAGTGGTCCGACACCACATCAAAACCTAAAACCTTACAACCTTAGGGGGTGTATTGGATTAGGATTTTAAAATACTTTTTTGAGCTAAAATATCCTACAGATTTTTTAAGACATTTAAAGAATTGGAGAGACTTTATAGACTTTTTTAAAAGACTTTTTTTACAATCAAGATTTGATATGATTGAATTTTAATAGAATTCATAAGATTTGAAAGGATAATATGGATTTATAAGATTTTAAAAAACTATATGAATTTTTAACAAACATTCAAAATTACAAGAGTCAATAAAAACAAATAACAAAGAAATGCAATGATATTAATAAAAAAAATAAACTTAACAATGGGTTGAAAATTATCTCAAAAATTACTAAGCAACAACTCTCCACATATCAACAAAATCTAATATAATTTTTAACAAACATTCAAAATTATTAAGCATCAGCTCTCCACATATCTAGAGCTATACTAGTCCTCCAAGCATTAGCATCTTCTCGTTCCTGCTCTTGGGTTTGACCAACGGGTTGAAAATTATCTTCTTTATTAACTAGTGATACTGAAGATGAAGATGCTTCTATTGATTCAATTAGAAATTCAGCTGAACGACATTCTTTGCGAAGAAAGTTGTGTAGTGTTACACATGCTAACACAAGCTCTACTTATATTTCAAATAGAAATGGAAGTGCTGACTTAAAAAGATGTTTATTCAAATGAGTAAACCAAACTAACGTCAAATAGTGCAATCAACAAACAATAAAAAAAAACCTAATACTAATGATTAGGAACCAAAACCTGTGATTTAACGTTTATTTTTTGTAGGATCAAACAATTTTTTGTGATTGATTAAAAAAGTTACATGTTATTAACGTTAATACTAATGATTAGGAACCCTAAACTCTAATACTAATGATTAGGAACCAAAACCTGTGATTTAACGTTTATTTTTTGCAGGATCAAACAATTTTTTGTGATTGATTAAAAAAGTTACATCCCTATATATAGACTTGGCACAAAGACCTAGGTCAGTTTCCTAGTGTCTCTTAAGTGAAATTTCTGATGCACCTTGCTCTCCATCAGCCACCACCTTCCTCCCTTCACCTTGTGAGCCAAGAGACCACCTTTCCTCTTGGTTCCTTCACTAAACCTCCATGTGAGTGAGATATGGCATTGGGGGTGAGTAGGAGACCTTGTTTCTAAGTTTTCAGTCGCTGTTTTGGGAAGTCTAGGGGCTGGGTTCTTGAACCTTGTTGAGAGAGCCCTTGTCATGGCATCTTGAGCTTCAAGAAGCCATTTTTGAGTGATAAAGGACCAAGCTTGTGATGCATTTCGCGACTTTACAAAGTCAGCATCTTGGAGATGTGTTGGAAGCTCCAAGTCAGTGTATTTTCTGAGTTTTCAAGTCCTAAGGTGAGCCATGATCACCCCTTTTGAAATCTTCATGGTTTGAGCTTGTGTGAGTCTTTAAAAAGAGAAACTTGAATCATTTGAGCTAAAGGTTGGTAATCTAAGTTTAAAATATGTTAATGAACATCTGTTTATGGAGTTATTTGACTCCGAATCGAGTTTGGACACTTAAAAATAGGATTATGCAGTGAATAAATCGAGTTTCTGCATTATGTCTGTATGTATTCGAATACTTTTCGTGGAGTACTCGAATACTCATCAGCAGGTAGTCGAATACTCGTTGAAGGAGTATTGAGATACTTTTCTGGGAAGAAAAGTATTCGGATACCTTAGTGAAAGTATTCGAATACTGAGTGGTATTCGAATACTGTGGTGAAGATATTTGGATATCATGTGGTATTCGAATACCTTAGTGAAAGTATTTAGATACTTTCTGGAGACATGGAGTATTCGAATACTCATCGAGGAGTATTCGAATACCTCCTGTGGATTTAGTCTTAAATCACTTAAAATGAGTTGGAAAACCTTAATCACTTAATGGAATCTTAGACAGTGAATATTAATGATTATTTATTGTATAAATAGACTGTGATTGTGCTGTTTGGTGACCTTGAGCTAGTGTGGACTCTTGGTTGGGACAGTTAGCTTGCGAGTTAAGCTTTCGTGTTCTCGATTTTGCCCATTGTTGGTTCCACCATACCCCATGGGGGGATGGTTTATATGCAAGATGTTGTTTTATATAATGTTGATTTATTGAAATGCTATTGAGCTGTTAAGTGTAAATGCCTGATGATATGCATGTGGTGTTCCACCTAGACTGTAAGCCTGAGTATGTGGCGTCATACAATATGGCGATTCTGTGGGTGGATGCAAGTGGCGTCTTGCACTGATTGTAGGTTGTAGACGTATGTAATTCCTGCATGTTCTCTTGCCAGTAGGATTCTTGACATACATGACATGATTATATGCTGCATTGCAATGATTTTGGAACTTATATTATATTACTGTTTTTGGAACTTATATTGCACATGTAAGTGAGCTTGGGGTGGAGAGATCCTTGAGGACCCCTTATCTTACTGAGATTTATTTTTAGAGATCTCACCCCACGTTTAGGGCACATTTTCAGGTTCAGGTACCTCGGGGGTTGAGACCTCGGGCGGCAGGAGGCCAGAGCTTAGTTGATTGATGCATGCTGATATTACTCATTTGTCTGGTTGTTGACTATGCTTTATCTTCACTATGTTGTTATCTTTGTTGAGACTTTGTTGGGCTTTGTTGCCTTATTTGGTGAGCATGGGCATTATCCACGCAACGTTGATTATGTCTTGTTTAATTAGATTTGAGTTGTATAATCTATCATGATATTATCTGGTCTATGTGTTGTAGTTTCGTGAGTAGAAACACATTTATATATGAGGTATTTCAGTTAGTTGTTTATTTGCAATTTACATACAGGCAATGTTTTGGAAAAGAATTAAGTAATCAACATGTTTAATATTAATGATGTCATAATTAAAAAGAAAAGTTAGTTCCGCATTTTTATTAAGTGCAGCTTAATACGATGACATGGTAACAAATCGGGTATACACGGGGTGTTACATTCACCCAATTTAGGCTATGTCCAACTTGTCTGTATTATATAAATGCTACTCACTCGGCCCAAGTACTAAACCCGCCTCCTAGCCAATAACCAGGACAACTCGAGCCCAACTTGGCTCTAATACCACTCTCAACAATATCCATTATTTATATTATCGTGTAATTTATAGTTTCAATTTTAATTAATCTTAATTATTAATTCCACTTGTATTTAAGGATTCACATGACAAATAAATTAGAGTTGTTAATTGCAAATATATCAACAGTTAAGATTTGACGTGTAAAATATTGCATCTTAATCTTAAACTACAACTATCAAAAAGGGTTACAGCCTATGGATCAGCTCACAAAACTCTGTTTTTGAACCTAACCCAACCCATAAAAGTCCACCTTGTGATAGAGCTTTTTCTAACTCCCAACCCCCAAAATATTATGATTTCGAGGGCTAGGTTCGGATTTATTTACGGGGCAAAATTTTCTCATCTTACGGATTAAGGATCGCCTTCATGGGCCAATTTTCCCACAAAAACTTTAGGTTTGGTTTATCGGGCCACGACCTTTTTCTCTCTGAAATTATATGGATTGTCTTCAAGGGCCAATATAAAGTTGGGATGCACAGTAGCCATGACCTTTTTGTAAGCGTTAAGATTTAAGAGTAAGTAGATAGTCCAGGTGATGATTATAGTGAAAATCAGTATGTCCAAAAACTTTCTGTTGAGTAAATATTTTTACTTTAATTTAACTTTTTGACCGTGATGTTTCACAACTTTGATAGATTAAGGCCTCTTGGCCATTAATTTTTTAGTTTGTTCTAGAGAATGCTGAAATTTTGTGAAATTACTTGTCATGACGTACTTGGGTTGCCACCCATCAGACATAACTAAAATCTATTTAAAAATATAAATGAAATCATCATTAATTTTATTCAAATCAAAAAAATTATATTCTATATTATATACAAGGTATGGTGAAGATTTAATTTAATTGTAGCTTCTGATACATTATTTTAAAATGATTATAATAAAGTTTATTGTCGTTAAAAAATATTTATTTTATCTCCAATATCGAAAATCAAAAGAAATAATTAAATATAATTATTAACTAAGAAAATTAAATTACAAAAAAGAAAAAGAAAATATCACCTATAACAAGCATCCCATAAAGAAAAAAAAAATTATCAAAATATAAGAGTAATTATTTATAGCACTAAATTAACTGATAAGAACTACTCACTGATTTGAAAATTAATAAAAGGCTTTTCGTTTTGTACTTTAACATGACACAACAAAGTTTCCTACACACACAATGTTTTGTGGGCCCACACTTTTTAAAACAAAAAATAAAAAATAAAAATTAAGGTACGTAAAACGAATCTCTATAACATTACAGAATCACTTTTCCTATAACATAACTGTTATAAAACCCTTAATAAAAAGCCCTATCAAAACTTGACCAAATCAGGAAAGAAGAGAAAAAGGAAATCAGGGTGTTCAAGAAAAAACATCAGAACGAAACATGTACAAGAGTCATAACAAACCAGCTAGCATCATCATACACATCATACATTTCCAGCCTCCAGTCCACTGAATGTATCATAGAGTGGCTGGTTCAGTGTCTCAGGCAAATAAAACGCAAACAACCCACCCGCTATCCCGCACGTTGCAAACACGGCAAACGGTAAACAACCACCCAAAACCACCACCAACGGCGCCAGTATGGCCCCCATTTGCGCCGCCTGCGTGGCACACCCAAGCGCGGCGTTCCTCACCACCGTCGGGAACAGCTCCGCGGTATAAATAAAGAGCAAGTTATAAGTTCCCGCCATCCCAAATATCCCTAAAACACCACACACCATTCTCACCACTTTCCACACACCAACATTACTCATCAAACTTCCCATCAAACAAAAGAACCCACTGAACCACATCGTACCAATTGTCAACGGTCTCCTCCCAAACCTATCCAACAACACCGCCGTTATCGTGAACGCCGGCATCTCCGCCACCGCATTTAACAGCACGTTCAAGTAGAGGTTTGTTTCGAGGTTCACCACGTTTAAGCTAAGACCATAGTAAACCACAGAGCCCAAGAAGTTAAGAGCCACAGCTAGAAGTAACCTTATACGTGTAATTGGAGAGCGAATCACGTCCACGATGGATCCAACGAGTGCATCTTTGTTTTCCAAGCGTTGATTCTTGTAGGTTAGGTCGCAGCCTGAGCCATCTTCTGTTGATGCTGATGCTTCTTCGTCAAGTGTTAAAAGAACACCATCAGGAAGGTGTTTCCCATTGGAGGAAGCAATGGTGGACATGAGCTTCATGGCCTCGCTTATTCTCCCACGAACGAGGTACCATCTTGGGGACTCGGATATGAAGGGAAGGACAAGGATGATGTAGAGTAAGGAGGGGATGGAAGAGGCTATGTAGAGATTGCGCCATGTTTGGAAGATGTAGGCAAGTCCTGAGAGAATTGCAATGCCACCTGAAAAGAAGTAGAAGGTGGACATTCCGGCGGTTCCGCGCTTGGTGGGGCCAACGGGCTCGGTGGCAAGAACAAATGCGCAGAGGCCGACGCCGCCACTGCTGAAGCCGGTGAGGAGGCGGAGGAGGACATAGGTCCAGTAGTTAGGAGAGAATGCTGTTAAGCAGCCAAAGATGGCGTTTAGGGCACATACCACTGTGAGAGAGCCTTTCCTTCCTAGAGATGAGTCTGAGAGGTGACCAAATATCCCAGCACCTAAAATTACAATATCAATATCGTGTTATTTATACGCCATTAAATTTTCGTGTTGATAAATGGTAAGTGAAAGATCAAGTTTAGATAATATGGGGAGATACATATTTTTATCATTATTGCTAGCAGAGTCAAATTTAGATTACAAAGAAAAGTTTTCCCTATTATTGTCCAAAGTTTGTTGATCGTACAAACTCTCAATTATACATGATCCCTAGCGTACATTCATGCAAATTTATCTTATTGTAACTTATTGTAATTCAGGATATGCACAAACCTAATATTTTCTATCTCATATTACATGAGATAATTATCTCATGCAATAGAGATAAGATAGTGGACAATGGAGTCCATCATCTTTCTCTCTTTTTTCTTTTTAAAAAATAGTTAACCCATTATCTTATCTGTTGTATGAGATAATTATCTTATGTAACATGAGATAAATAGATCTTATAAACTATTCTTCTTGTAGCACTAAGCACCGGATCAATTGGCCGTAACTTATTATAACTTAACTAAATCATCTTGAGTTCAGAGTTCTGGGTAGCTAGTTATGTTAAAACTTTTATAGGAATCGAACCTAAATTAATCGACACAGTTTAGCAACGGGATACCAAATGGTTTATACTAAAAAAGAAATTAAAAGTTAAAAAAAAGAATTCATGGAACCCGCAGAGAGAAGAAATCATAGGGCCCATGATTTAAACAAAAAAAAAAAAAACAAGACACAAAAGTTAAAGGGTCATCAACATGTGGCGTGAAAAAAAAGTATATAAATAATGTAATGAAAGTGAGGTGTAACATGATCTGACACGTAAAATATTAACTTAAAGTTGTCGTCCCCTTGTTTTCCTTTGAAACTCAACAACCACAAGCCGCACCGATATGACAAACTTCAAAAATAATAAATAAATAAATCCAACCGGGAAAACGACAAACATAAAGGTCCACTTTTTCTTTTCTTTTTTTATTTGGTCTGCTTTGGTTCGTCTATTTTAGACGTTTTAGTCCAGATACCTTAATAAATAGCGAAAGAATAGTTCGATCAGTGCCCACCACTGGTCCACGATGATATGTGATAGTTACAATTCCAATTTATCATTATAAATTTATATTTTTATAATTTTTTTTTCAAAATGATTTTATCAATATTTTAAATATTTTTACATTTTTATATTTAAAATTTACATTTTATAATTTTTTATTCCCTTTTCAATTTTAACTAACATGCTCACCACACACCATACAGCTTCATTTTTGCCCATATACTTTGTTTTTTTATTGGGAATTATATCTATCATGTTATAGGAATCAACTTTTTTGTCATGTTAAAAAAGATAAGACTACTTTATTGAATAAAGTGCTCTCTTACTTTTTTAAATATTATATACCTTATCATTTTCTTAACATGACAATAAGTTGGATTCCTATAACATAAGATATATAATCCCTTTTTTATTTATAGGAATGCCCGTGTACTTTAATAGAGGGCTTTTCACGTTTATCAAAAAAAGAAATAGAGGGCTTTTGACTCTTCTAATGTCAAGATTAGCCAAATTTATGGCTTTAATTATTTTGATAAATTATTTATTAATTTATCATCTATAGCCTTCCTTTAATTGCTTCCCTCAAATTTAAGTAACCTCATTATAGTTTTTTCCTTATTGAGATTTTTTTCATTTCTTTTACACTTAAGGAGTGTTTGGCGAGATTTTTTTTATCCGAAAATCTTAATTTTTAAAAATATGATAAAAATATTCAGTTTATAATAATATTCAAAAATAAAAAATTTTAAAAAATTCAGTTTCTTAATAATGCCGCGTAGCAAACTCCTCCATCAAATAATTATGCAGTTCAAAACGATGCCTGAGAATATGAATCTAGAAGCTACTTCTGGAAAACAAAAAAAAACAAAAAAAACAAATAAATAAAAAGAGAAGGAGATAATAGTAAGGGAGAACTAACCAATCATACAGCCGGCGAAGAACAAGGCCTGGACAAGACCAACCTTAAACTTGTCACTACAAATCAAATCCCAATCGGAGACGGTGGAGCCGCCGCGGCTTCCGATCCACTCCCAAGAGCCTGGTTGAAGGCCGCAGACGCTTCCTCCTGCGGCGGCGTCGCAGGCGGAGCCATGGAGGCACCTCCAGTCAGGTTCGCGGTCGGCAAATATCATGACCATGGTGTGGAAGGCCTCAAGAGCCCATGCGAGGCTTGTGAGAACGAAGTGCTTCAGCTGCCACTGCCCGAACTCCCCACAATACTTCTGCAGCATCTCGTCGATGCACATCTTCTCCATCTCCGTCTTCTTCGCTTCCGGCGGCAACATCGGTGATCGGAGATCATCGGAGTCCGAGGAGAAGGCGGCGGCCATTTCAGCACAGCACTTTTTCTATCGTTCTCTCTCCTTATCTATTTCTTTCCTTACATATCTCAGACACAGACTATTAGTCCAATATATACTACTTCTAAGTTCTAAGTTCTAACAATAGATTTAGATGCATTAATTATTATTATTATTAGTTAAACACGAGACAAAAAAATAATTAGAATATAATTTATCATTATTAGATAATTTAAAAGCTTTAAGTTACGTCGTATTAGTATAATTAATTGTTTATTAGTGGTAGTTTAGAATTAGGATTAAATGAAGGGTAAAGTATTTATCTTATCTCCCCAAATTAAGTTACGTCATTTTGAATTAATAAAGGATGTTTTCATAATTTTAAAGAAATTAACGAAGAATATTTTGATAAGATTTATATGATAAAAAAATAAATAAAATTATAAAAATATCTTTCTTTAATTCAAAATGATGTAATTTTTGGGGTTCACCTGAACTTATCTCTAGTAAATGAAGAAATATTAAGGCTAAAGTATTTTTTCAGTGTTATTAAACCCGAACTGATCCGGCCGGGTCGACCCGTGAACCGGTAAACCGGTCATATAACCGGTCTGGTTCAAGCAACAGACCGACCATGCATCAGAACCGGTAAATCGATATAACCCGGTTCAAGCAACCCGACCGCTTTTCATGAAAACTGTTGACCCGGTCGGTTAACCGGTGACCTGGCCCGGTCCCAATTTTTTTCTTCACATAATGGACATATTTAAATATATTCTTTGCTTATTGACTTACATAATTTATATACCTACAACACTTATAATATTATCTCAATCATGCACTGTGCAGAAAATTCTGATTTGATTTATAGTTAGAGATGTCATTTTCTGAACCTAAAGCTTCGTATAACGATTATTATATTTTTGTTTGATCCTTTATTGTATAATAATATGTGATTTATTATTTTTTTATATTGAAATATTTGAATTTTTTGTCATTTTCATTTAGATATTTGAGTATGTTTATAATGTTTTAATATAAATTATAAAATTCCATATAATTACCGGGTCATGCGGTTGAACCATTGACCCACTGGTTGAACCAGTGACCCAGTAACCCAGTACCTCGACCGCGTCAATGACTGGGCCGATTTTAATAACATTAATTTTTTTTAGTTATTCGAAATAAGTTATCTCCAATGATTTCTAAAGTATGTCGTTTTGAATTAATAAAAAATGTTTCCATGATTTTAGCAAAATTAATGAAGAATATTTCAATAAGATTTTTGTGATAAATAAATAAATAAATAATATTATAAAAATATCCTTCATTAATTCAAAAAGAAATAATTGTGAGAGTTATTGAAGATACTTATTTCGAGTAAGTGAAAAAGATGCTTTACCCTTAAATTAATTAAAAACGGATGACATGATTTTCTTACTATTAAGTCAAAGTTCTAATTTTTATTTTATTTTATTTTTAATTTGTTAGGTGAAGGGTGAGTCATGGAAGATGGTGGGTGGGTGAGTAAGTATCAAGAGGGACTGGAATGTGACACGTGGATGACGATTCTGTTGTTGATTGGTTCAACATTTTTTACTCAGATAAGAAGATTTGATTATAGTAGTGATGAAGTATAGACGCGGAGATAGGGTCGAAGCAAGTGATTGAAATAATTAAAATCTACTTGCATGGTTGTCTTCAATTATTCCATCTCTGGGATCCTTTATTTTATTTGGAAGGCATGCTGCTTGTACGAAATGCATCTAATTAAAGGTGTGAGTATATTAATGAAACATCAAATCAACAAGATGGGTTCACCAATTTTGGGGATGTAATGAATTTGAGATACGTATTGCGTGCATGTTTTACATTTGTGAGAGTGTTTATCATTTTAGATGATACAATTTATATCTTTACATTCTCACAAAGAGATGGGATCCACACTTTTAATTTTTTTTGTCAACTCTCTCTTCTCTTTTATCTATCTCTTTCTCCCTCTTAAAATTACATAACTTTACATCTTTTAAAATGACACACACTTTACGAAGATTGAGAGGAAATAAATGAAGTTTACTCACATGAATTGCTGAAGTGGCTAGGAAGATTAAGCTCAACGCTTAAGGATGAATATAGTCTTTAATATGTAAATTATTTCATACCAAATGATATAAACAAGTTCTTGCATGGGAACTTGGGATTGAACAATCATATACATTGTTATGAACTAGATCCATATCTCAATAACTTATCCAACAAAAAATTAAAACTTATCTTAACAATATCCAAACCACTAAAGGATCAAGGAATAAGACTCTTATTCCAACAGTGATATTGAAGAACTAACAGCATGGAGGTCTTTAAGGCCCAAGTCCAATAAGGCAAATCATTATAATTAAAGGTCACCACTACTAGGTACACACTTTTGACTCATTTTTTATTACTGTCAACACTATGCACGTACACTCGGGCCTTGCCTATATGTCCATTATCAGTACACAGTGATTGGTGCATTAGCTACATGCCTCTATATATGATATTTCTCTTATATATATCTTTGAGTGCATACATCTATCACCTACGTGGTGAACATTGACGGTCTACTCAGACCGAACACACACAATCGCAAAACAAAAGAGAGAGAAGGGAAGAAAAAATGAAAATACAAATTTACTTTAGTTCACCCGATGTGAACTACATTCAGAGATATTTTACTATATTTTTCTCATAGCACACTTTTTTTTTTTTTGATAAACTTTCTCATAGCACTCTATTCACAAAGGAAGCATAAATAATTTAGAAACTCTCAGCAGCAATGGTGATTCCTGGTCCCATTTCAAACTAGACTCGAGGACTATAACATTATCAAAGCAACAAGAGTTATCATTTTTGTTTTTCTCAAATCTTTGAGGTCTTTGTTGGGTATAATAACTCTTAATTTTTTTTTTGAATAAAAAAATAATAAGAGTTACCATCTATTTGAATAAAAAAACAATAAGAGTTATCATCTAAATGCGAAGAATGAGTCATACACAACAAAAACCTCCAAGATTTGAGAAAAACAAAAATGGAATCCCTAAAATAAGCCATAACAATTTAACTATGACATATAAGTCACAATAATTTGAGCCATTTGAGTTATCGTTGAATTAGTTTGTTGTGATGTATTTTAGCTAAATTAATGATAAAAAATAAAAGTATATTGATCCGGACCTATGGAGTTAAATAAATTTACTTACTATTTGAATTATTTTTTTAAAGCACATTGTCAATAGTAAGAAACTTTTTTAAAATGTTATATTCATATATGGAGTTAAATAAATTTACTTACTATTTGAATTTTTTTTTAATTAATTAAGCACATTGTCAATAGTAAGAAACTTTTTTAAAATGTTATATTCATATATGTTATTAATTACAAGTTCTGTTTTGCTTAGGTTTAAGATAAAAAAATTCAAATTAATCAAATCTAATTGAGTTGGTTTGGTTTAGTTTAATTTTGAAAAAAAAAAAAAAAAACAACATCAATTAACCTGAGTCAAATTAATCTGACAATATTGGATTGGTTCAATTCGGGTCATCAGCTTAAAATAAAGAGGAAGGTTATAGTTACAATTTTTTTTTACAATCTCTTACCACCATATCTTATCACCGTTGATTTCCGCCAATCAATGGTTATCATTTTCGCAAATTAAACTCATTAATTAATTATTAATTCACAATAAATGATAACCGTTGATTGACGAAAATCAACTGTGATAAGATATGGTTGTGAGAGGTTGTAAAGAGAAAAGGTTGTAAGTATAACCTTCCCATAAAATAAAACCACAAATCATTATATATTTCTCAGTTTTTATTATAAATATTATCTTATTTTTTTATATAAGATTTTAAATTTCAACTAGTTGCAAGATAAAATATGCAATGGTTCCTTGCTCACGATCGATATTCAAAATTAGAGTTTACATGTTGTTAAAGTTAACATTCGGTAGCGAGAACACGTGTTAAATTCTTACCATATCACACTTAGGAAAGATTTAAAGCCATAATTCTGGACGGGCTCAAATCATACTATTCACGAAGCTATGAACAGGTGGAATATTAAAAAAAAATGTTTAACTCTTACAATAATTTAACTTTTACATTCTCATTAATCTCTTTATCCAATGATGACAAATTTTGACGGCAAACATAACTAAAGATACGTAGTGATAATTTAATTATTGGGCGAGGATGTCAGAATGAATGAAAAAGAAGTTAAAGTAAATGAAAGGAGACATATTATTAAAATCTAAAACACGTAACCTTTCAAAGCTTAAAAATAAGAAGAAGAAAGAATTGATTCGAGTAATTAGGTTGGGGCTAATTTGGATCTCATGTTGAAAAATAATTTTTTTTTATAATTAAACCAATGATAATTTATTGGTTTAAGTTTAACGTAAAATGAACCAATTATTCAAATCAATTTATTGCTTTAATTTGAATTATCAGACTCATCAAACTGATTTTACTTTATGAACAGTCCTATATCTTATGCTTTTAATGTCGTGACTATGTGTGTGACTTCCTTTTCAAAGATTTGATGCAACACAAAGTTAGAAAGTAACTCATTTTTTAATAATTGATTATTTTTTTTATCTAGAGTTATTTTAATTTAGATAATTTTATCTAATATTCATCGAAACGACATTATTTTGGAATAAAAATCATGATGTGTTTGTAATTTTAATTTATTTCAGGATTATAATAATTTATATTATTTTAATTTTTTAACTTTTCAACCTAAAATAATATCGTTTCAGTTAATATTAGATAAAGTTATCTAAACTAGCATTAGATATACGTTTCCCATATTTCAATACCATAATGTTTATTCTTATAGTTACACTTTTTTAATTTCAAAAAATAAATGTAGATAAAATATAGTAAAATATGTTTTTATTATTGTATTATTTATATAGAATATTGTAAGAGTAGTGTAATAAAAAAAATACACAAATAATATTATTAATAATAAATTGCAATTTGGTCTTGCATGGCACATGGGAATTAATTGATACTTAAAATGCCCGCAATACTGACCGGCACAGATCAGTTAGACGACACGATGCGTTTTATTAGTTGTTAGCTATCTAGCACCGATACCGACATGGAATATGTGACACGATACGACACGACACTCCGTCACGTTAATTTTAAAAAATATTAGATTTCGACATGTTAGGACACGTTTTGATATTAAATAATATTTTTAATTTATGTAATGTATATTATATTTAATATTCAATAATTTAACAAAAAATGAATCTAAACTTATCATATTCATAAATTTTGCAAAGAAACATAACATGTCTCAAATATTTATATTAAACTCAATAAAATAGTAATCGTAATCTAACGAGTCTAATAGTTTGAACTAAAAACTCCACGCAACGCAACCTTTAAACCTTTTTTTGAATTTCTATAATGCGTGTTAGAGTGTCGGGGAATGTCGGAGTGTCCGAGAGTGTCGGGAAGTGTCGGACATGACACGTCATGATTTTTGAAGTGTCGGTGCTTTATAGGTTGTTAGTACACTTGGATTAAATTTTGGTTTAAATAAATTAAGTAAATTTAATATTTTAGATCTGACCTAATTTGTTAATATTATGTAGGCCTAAATAATAAATCTGAAAATAAAAGCTTTGGACTAACTCTTTTAATCTCTTTAAATATATTAAGCATTTAATAATTAAAATTATTTTTTTTAAAATCATTAAAATATTAATTTTATTTAAAATAAATAATATAATATAAACCTTAAGTTTATAAATCTGCATAAAATAATTTTTTTTGACCTATTTTATTAAATAAATTTTAAAAAAAAATATAAATTTATTCTATTTAATTATTTGTAACAGGTCAATTGTGGATCTTGGCTTTGTGTATCTTTGTTATGCCGTCTAACCGATTTCCACTCCCAATTGTCACAAAACGACGAAAGTGACATGCACTATCTGTATCGTGCCATCATGGTCAAAAACTCATGGATATGGACCGGGACCGATCCCTGCACAATATTATTGAGCTTTACATTCAGACGCTGAATCTTTCATATGCTACCTTTTTCTTTCCGGTTAATATATATATGGGATATGATCCATTTATATCGGTGTAAGAATAAAAAATTTTACATAAAATCTTAACCGTTGATTTTCGTGCATCTAACGGTTGAGATTTATTGAGAATTAAAAATTAATTAATGAGTGAGAACTAATAAATCTTAATCGTTAGATGCAGAAAATCAATGGTTAAGATTTGATGTAAGACTTATTATTCTTACACCGGTGTAAGGTGATCCTGCCCCTATATATATATATATATATATATATATATATATATATATATATATATATATATATATATATGAATTATCATTTCTGCCGCCGCCGTAGACAGTGTTATCTACAGCTGACACAGAAAAATGGGCCCCACAGGTTTTAAAAAAAACCAAGATCCAGTGTCGTATCCTAGGATCCGGTGCCGTATCCTGACTTGTTGTAGGTGCAGCGGCTGCAGAAATTATTTTTCCATATATATATATATAGGAGAAATTATTTTCCTTCAACTTGCTCTCCAACTCCTCATACCTTATTTTAAAATCCTTCATGCTATGGCAGTTGCTAGCATGCAGATATTGAAGCTGGTATTGTCCCGCTGAAGGTTGGTAAAGTCCTCCTTCACTTTGGCTAGATTTGCAGCGTTTTGGTCATGGTCCTTTTTAAGGGAGGAGAAATCTTCCTTCGCCTTGATGAGATCCGCAATTGTCTTCACCTTCTCCTCCCGGGATGCAGCAGCCTCATTGAGGGTGCGAAGGTATTCGTGCTTTAAAGAAAGCAAAGGTCTTGCCAGTCCGGCCATCTTCACGCAGCTGAGTTCCATCTCCTCGAGCTCCTTAATCCGGGATGCAGTAAAATGAAATGAGTTGAAGAATGGTTCGGGAGGGAAATAGCATCCTAGATAACACCACTTATCCTGGACTGCCATACGACATGTTTGGCCAGCCCGGTGGACGGAGGAGGGGTATTGACCACTTGTTAAGAGGAGGCAGGGGTACCAGTATCAGCAAGGACCCCCTTATTCTTATTGCTGACAGTAACAACACGACCTTTATCAACCGGGATCCCTTTTGCCTTGTCAGCAGCAGGCTTATTGGCCTTAAGGTCTGAGGCTTTCCTCTTCCTGTTTATCGAATCGACAACAGGGTCCTTCTTCCCCTGGCTTAGGGCGGCCAGCCAGCTGGGTTGCTCATTCTGCTGGTTTTCCGTGCCGGGAACTACAAATCAAAGGCAATGAAGTCGGTTATAAGATGCAGTATAACAAATGTGCATATAAATGTAAAAGCAAAACATACTTATTTCAACATCAAGTTCTTCTTGGGACTTATAGATAAGGGATGCAGCACTAGCCTGAGTGCGCGATTGGATGTATGCATGCACCCATGGCGATTACACTATTGACATCAGTGAGGTTTAACTCGGACTCTTTGAAACGATAGATTGAAGAAGGAAAGTGATAGTAGTCACATGACTAATGTAAGGGAAATTTTCCCTCCACATCCTCGGAGTCACAGTTATTGAGAAACCACACCTCCTTGCCGGGATGTGCTAAAACCTTAAAAAACTTCTCTTTGAAGTTCTTGAAAGACTTAGTGTAGACGTGGAAAAGTTTAAGACCAGGGTCACCCCGGATGGTGACCCAATCTTTTCGTTCTGGAGGCTCGCGGCCAGTTCGAGGAGTAAGGGCTAGGAAAAAGGAAAAGAAAACACGGATATAAGGTGGAAGAGCTAGATATGCACAAAAACGCTCGAACGCCTTAACAAAAACTTGATGTGGAGCTATGTGAAGATGATTCAAGACGTCAATCTGGAACTCAGTAAAGGGAAACTTGATGCCGAGTTGAGTCACGACATCCCGGTAGAAGAAAAAGAAGCAAGGCTCATCTGAGCTTCCCCCAGAGCAAACCGGTTAGTCTTCACGTGAGGGAGAGATGTCGTAGTTCTCTAGCTTCCCAACGGGAAGCCTAGATACATCGTATGTGTTCATCTCGGACGTTGTATTTAGAACTTCGTAAGTTACCCAGGGAAACTGGGAAATTAAGGCGGCAGGAGGAGACTCGGAATCCGAGTCAGCAGAACGAGACTCCTCTACAATCTCTGGTGGAGATACGCCATAAATACCTAAAACAAGAAAATTAACTTGATCAGAAGGACAAAATTGGCATACCTCAATCAAAAAAACTACTAGTTGAAGATTCGTTAGAGGAGGAAGAGGTTGGTTTATCCGAGATGGTGATTGGGTCATCTGCCTCACCAAATACAGAGGTAGATCCCGGAACATCTCCATGCCGGCAGCTAGCCAAAGTAGAATCGGCTAAAGAGTCACACCCTTGTTCAATAAGTTTGGAACTCATAAAGACACAAGAATAACAAGGACCGACTTTTTGGGTATGGGAAGACCGTGGGATATCCTGGTTGACAGATGGAAGACCAGGGTTTGTTATAGGTGAACCACTGGAGGGTTTAGAACTGGTTTCGGGTAAATGTTAGGGAATACATCTGCTCACAGAAAGACAACTCCTACCCCGTATGGACGAACTACTACCCCGTCTCTACCTTAATTCTCTACTGGACAACCCAGATCTCCTCTTGGATCTACCACCGCGGTAACCACAAACGATGGCTTCACGTTCTTCTTCTTCAGTCCTGGGAATCCCCCACAGTCAGAAACGAACACCAGGGGGAATGTTTTTCAAAAAGTCAGAATCTTCCTCCTCCTTCCCCTCACAATACAAAACTGAAGAAGGAGATTTTCCCCCCTCATTTTGTTAAAGTTCCAAACGACACTAAGATTTAAAGAAGCAAAGGAAAAATGACAAAGAAAGGGTGACGCACGCTAAAATGCCAGAAGCGAAGCAATGTGCAATACTCTAGAAACACATAGCATTGATGCAACAAGAAGAAAAGGTAATCAACAAACAATTCGCCAGTATGACATGTTAAGAAAGAAAAGTTCAAAAAAGAAACATGTTCAAAAACAGATGGCCAAATGAAAACAACCCAAGGAAGAAGCAAGAGAAATGTCAAAGCAAGTGAAGTACCTGAATAAAGGGACGAACTTGCAAGATTATGCGAGAAGTACGCTCGAAGATGTTGGCACACAAGAAAAAGAGAGGTTTCTGCATAATGCTCAAAATGGAAATGAAGACAAGGAATAAAGATGAGAGTTTATATATTCATGAGTGGTAACCGCAGCAGTTACTAATGGCAAGACTCAGGGGCACCAACATCATTGCACTCGTGAGTGGTAACCACAGCGGTTATGGATGGCAAGAGTCAGGGGCACCAATGTCATTGCACTCAAAAAGCAATGATTAGACGCCTGAAACGACTCATCTAATAAATGCACATGAAACGCGAAAATGGCGCAAAATGGCTGCAGCACGCTAACACACGTGACCAGCAGCACATGTCATAATGAAATGATTGCTGATGATAAGTCGGCACGTAAAACTCAAGACACACGTACGCAACAAATTTTAGCCGGGTTACATGAATGATGCATGGGAGCAACTCGCCAGTTGGATCCCAACAACTCAAGCTCATTCGTTACCCGATTACACATGTGCAGTATCTTGTCGGGTTCATGCATAACCCGCCCATGTAGGGGGCTAGGGAAAATCATTCCCGGTTCTAGAAGAAAGTTACAAACTCAGAACATGTGCATAAGGGATGATGCTTGGGGGAACCTTGCCAGTTCGATCCTAACTACTCAAGCTTATCACTAATTCGGTATATGGAATACGTGAGATATCTTCCCTGGCTTATGCTCAACCCGCCGAGATAAGGGGCAATGAGGACCCCGGTTGGAAAATCCTAAGATATAAGGAGCATGTATGCAAAGAGTTTATGAAAACTCAAACCCTCTCAGCTCGACAGAAAACCTGGAGCAAAATGCAAAGAAGTTCACCCCGGCAACCCGGACACCCAGGTAGTCTGGCTGAGGGGCAACTTTTATGGACCCATATAAGGGGCCCATTGAATGACAGGCCCAACTAGGAGAAATCCAAGATTTAAATCAAGTATAATTACAGATAGATATCCATCAAGAATACAGCATGGAAGACATGCCTGGGCCTTCATCAGAGGCACTAAAGGTCCACATCATATTATCCATAGGTAACTTCTGTAAATAAGAGGTAACCCTAAAGGTACATTACGCTCTCTCTTACTGTTATGTTGTCACTGCGCACACACACCCTATTTCGCAAAGCCGTTGCTTGTTTAGTGTGCACAATGATCTGCTTGACTTAAGGGTATCTCCTCATAGATACCTTGGAGAGGGCACTAGATTCAAGATCAACATACCAGCCCATTGGACTGGATATCTCTGTCTCCAAGACAGAACAATATTGTTTTGGGTTATAATATTAAAATAACCCTGCAATAAAATAGAATTACAAAAATATCTTGATTTTCATCACAAAACAACATCATTTTGTACTCATAAGAGATAATTTATCTCCATTGACCGGAGAAATGCTTTACCCTATATATATATATATATATATATATATATATTTATATATGTGTGTGTGTGTGTGGAGAGAGAGATCATCTGACTTTAGAGTAAGATTTAAAAATCTTACTCCTCATCTCAGCCATTGGTTTTCGGTCATCTAACGGTTATCATTTATTTGAAATTAATAATTAATTAATTGTTATAACTTATTAAATGATAACCGTTAGATAACCGAAAACCAATGGCTGGAATGAGGAGTAAGACTTTTAAGTCTTACTCTAAAGTCAAACGACCCCTCCCCTACACACACACATAAATATTTCTGCAGCCACTTTAGATAACATTATCTACAACTATCCCTTTTTAACTAAGTCTGACCAGTAAGACGCAATTATAATAATAAAGCTTTTCTTTTTTTCTCTCTCATCGCACATTGTCGGCTAATGTGGCAGAGAGAGAAAATGCAATTTTTATGACTTACTAGTCAGACTTAATTAAAAAGGGATGGCTGTAGACAACCTTATTTATATTGGCCGCAGAAATATTTAACCTATATATAAATATATATATATATATATATATATATATATATATATATATATATATATATATATATATATATATATATATATATATAGGGGAAAAATATCTATCCTTTTAAAGGATATGACCTTGTATCATTTTAGATCCTAACCGTTGATTTCCGTCCATCGACGGTTATAATCTATTAGATCAAACATAATAGGTCAGATTTATTAATAATTAATAATTTTGATCTAATAAATTATAATCGTTGATGGACAGAAATCAACGATTATGATCTAAATTGATATAAGTTTATATCCTGTAAAATGATAGATGTTATTCCCTATATATATATATATATATATATATATATATTGAATTAGTGTTTCTCATATTATAAGAGATAATTTTATCTTCTACACTACATAAAAGTATGCGAGACTCTTTTTTTTCTCTCTCTTCTCTTCATATGGCTCTACATGAGCTTCACGCACTTTTATCTGTATGTAGAACATAAAATTCTCTTCTAGAACATGAGAAAAATTAATCCATGCTTAATATATATATATATATATATATATATATATATATCTGTGAGTGTGAATATTACTCTTAGGTTACATAAGAGAATTTTTCTCTCGTGGGCTCAGAACTTATAAGCGAAGAGATGAGATTGAATAAATGAGAGGAAAAAAATTACAAAATGGAACCACCTTTCATTTGTGAGTGCATGAGAGAAAAATTCTTTCAAATAACATGAGAATAATACTTTCCTTATATATATATATATATATATATATATATATATATATATATATATATATATATATATATATATATATATGGTGACTATACTTATAATATCTTTTTCTTTACTGTCATTTTTATTATTATTGTATCAAAATCAAATTAATTGTTAATAAATAATATTAAATGAGAACCGTTAATTTAATTTCAATTCAATAATAATAAAATTTATTATAAGAGATTGTAAGGGAAAAAAAATTATATATACTACCAAACCATATATATAAATTAATAAAATATTAAATAATTTTAGTTGTAAATATAATTTTATTTACTATCTTTCTTTAAAACATTATTTATTGAAAGAAAATATTAAAAAAAATTATTCCATTTAATTTTTTCCTCGCTTAATTCCCTTAATTGTGGACAATCCTATCACGCAATTCAATAGTGTAGTTAACATTTTGTCGGAATCACATTGTGGCAGTCGAGCATTATTTCTTTCTATTTGAATTCGAAATCTCTGATTAAAAAACAAAGTTTCTCATAATATAATTATCCATAAATTTATTAATTTTTAAGAAATAAACTCCTTCCAATTTTAACCAATAATTATGAGTACATTCACCATTTTTGAGTTATGTCTTCTATCAATTGATCTCATGGCATATAGTTTGAATGGCACCATAACCCACGTAGGTGGATGTGGTAGCAAATTTTGATAATAAAGTGAAAAAGGTGCTGATGCGTTTATTTTTGTTATGTGCACTGTATGTAGTTAATAACTTTTATTTAGACCAAAAAAAGGTATCATTAAAGTATACAATGAATAGACCTCATGCAAATTTGTTGAGAAATGAATTAATGTGAATTTAAATATATGAAGAAATAAATTTATTGTTCAAATAAAATAAAATTTGTTATGCATATTGTATTCTTGACATTACCTTCTCATCGGACCAAAAATGGTAGGGATAGCCCAATACGTATTAAGCCCAAATCACACACGGTTGAGACTCCTGGATTGCTTCTGTCTTGGGCCTGATATCTGCTGTTGGGGTGAGCTTTGAGCTCTTGGTCCTTCGTCTTTCACGTTGTACCAGATGGGGTACTTGCGATGACACTCTGATGCTTAAGTCAGTATCAGAGGCAGGTGTTTATGTTGTGAAAGTAAAGGATGATCGTACCTTGGTAGTACATAATGTGTTTATATAGTAGCTGAGACGTATGCTTTGGAGGATGCCTTGCTTCATGGTGAAGGCAAAGGTTCCTTGGTGCCAACGTAGTGTAGCTGTCATGGTTTTAATGTTGAGGAGCTTGCCGCCATGGTGTCTAGTAGTAGAGTTACGGCGAGCAGGAGCTGTCCATTGCTTACTAGTATGAGGGCGCAGTGGTGTTGCCTTGGCCCTTAAGTTTACTGTCTGTAGAAGGTATCCCGTTGCGTGGAGAGTAAGTATGTTTTACGTGCCGTGATGACGTCATCGTGCCTTGAATGGCGCGATGAGGTCAATCCATGTAGAACTCCGCGATAGGGTCATTGCGCTGTTGGGCCGCGATATGGTCATCGCGTTGTGCCTGCCCCGTGTGCCTTGTTCGGGGTCCTTAATGGGTTTGGGCTTTCATGAGTTATTGGGTCCTGGTTTGGGCTTATATTATATCCGGATCACCTTCATTTATGTATTTTGAATTTAAGTATGATCAATTGCTTGTCTAATTGTTTTTATTATCATCTAATGATGTATTGATACATTCTTAAAAAAATCAAACTCGGGTTTACCAAAAAATCAAAAAAATTAAACTCGCGCGGAATAGTCAAACTTGTTTTATTATTTGACAAAATATAATTAAAAGATAAAAAGAAAATTACATAAGAATGGATTAAAGTTATAGATGACTTAGCTTGTTAGTGTAAAGAACCTAGGGATATACCACCCCAAAAGCTAGCTCCAAGGGTAGGAATGCCCAAGGCCTTATAAACTTCACATTAGTTGTTCATCCAACCAATGTGAGACTATATATCTCAACACACCCCCTCACAGGAGAGCCCATTGGACTTGAAGAGTGGATAATGCAACAGCCTATCCGTGCTAAGAAATTCCTCAAGAGAAAGTGGGGGACGACGAGACTTTAATACCATGTAAAGAACATTAAGATACACTATCCCAAAAGTTAGCTCCAAGAATGGAAGTGCCCAAAACCTTATAAATTCCACATTAATTATTCATCGAACCACCTACTATATATCTCAAAAGTTAGAAATGGAAACGACTTTTGGCGTTGTCTCTTACCTTTAGAAAATCGATGGACAGACTATAATAACACAAAGAAAGGGAACAATATTTCTGAGTCGGCCAAAATATAGTTTTTAATAGGTTTAGTGCGCAAAGCGAAATGGAGAGAGGGGTCTGTGTGGCTTGCATTAACGTGTTTTGTCATAATTATCACATTTGGTTGTTTTTTATGTTTGGATCTTCAAAGAACGTTCTTGGAATCTGTCAATCCAACTTTTGCTTGCATGTGGAAAGAAATTATAGAATAAGGTCATGGATGACATAAATGTAAGGGAAGGAGACTCATTACAGCTAACATTTAATCTATAATGGTAATCTTTTTTTTTTAATATATAATGTAAAAAAAGTAGCCAATCATGAGAAGTTGCGGGATATAAGGTTTTTGAGTAAAGTGTCTTTCCTTTTAAGTAGGGGCCATAATGTATTTTTAAAAAGGGAAAAGTATTTCTCCAGTTACAAGAGATAAAATTATCTTCAGTGAGCTCAAAACGATGTTGTTTTGGGTTATAAGATAAAAAAATTATAATGACAAAGATTAATATAACTCTGCAATATATTATAATTATAAAAATACCTTGATTTTCACCCAAAACGACGTTATTTTAAGCTCACTAAAGATAATTTTATCTCCGGTGACAAGAATTGAAAAATATAATAATTATGTAGTAGGAAGAAGTTTTTTGTTTTACGGTACTAATAATAGTCCATAGTTAAAATATGAAAGTTAGTAATATATATATATGAGGAGGGTTCTTTTGACTCCAGAGTAAGATTTTTTAGTCTTACTCCTCATCTTAATCGTTGATGGACGGAAATCAACGGTTGTCATTTTTAATGTAATTAATAATTAATTAATTAATATGATTTCTCAAAATTTAACCGTTGGATGGACGGAAATCAAGGGCTGAGATGAGGAGTAAGATTTATAAGTCTTACTCTGGAGTCAAATGATATATATATATATATATATATATATATATATATATATATATATATATATATATATATATATATATATATATATATATTAAACAAATACTCGTATTCATATTTCTATTTTTTTAAAAATACTCACATTCCCCTTTTAAAAATTTCATTTAATTTTTTTAATAAATTATTCATATTTCTTTATAATATGAATTTTATAATATATATTTTTTATAATTTATATTTTCAATTTAAAAAAATCATATAATACACGAAATACTTACTAATTTCTTAATATATATATATATATATATATATATATATATATATATATTTAAAAAATACTCATATTCCCTTTTTAAAAATTTCATTTAACTTTTTTAATAAATTATTCATATTTCTTTATAATATGAATGATTAGTGTCAAAGACACTATATTTATAAGTTCAAAAATATGTTTATGGTCAAGAACAAAGTAAAAATTAATAAATGCAAAAGACTTTAGGGTTTTAATGTTTTGACATGATTATGACTTCAAATTACACTTGTATGACTGATATACTTGTCGTGATCAAAACAAGTTTTTGTTGTCACTATAGGGGATTGAGTGCTATCAACATTAATTTTATCTATTAAATCATAGATTGGATCATTTTTTTATTTTTTTATTGTTTTATTTTGTTTTTATTCTTATTGTTAGTTTAGTGGATCCGTTAGTCGGACCCACTTTCCTTAATTTCTCTGGTTTATGCAGCTGCGAGGCACCATTAACCCCAGTGCCTTACAGTACGAACCAGAGTTAGGGAGGGTTGAGAGAACTAATATGAAGCATGCTCACAATAGGAGGGTACAAGAAGCATCTAGTCCTAATCTTGTAGAAGAGCAAAATATGCCTGTTAATCAAAATCCTCTTGAGAAACTGATGGGTCAATATTTAAATCCCAAGCATAGTGAGGCCTCTAATTCAAGCCAATAATTTTGAGATCAAGGCTTCCTTCCTGAATATAATTCAGCACAATCAATTTGAGGAGAGTCCGTCAAAAGATCTGAATAAGCACATTACAAACTTCTTGCATATGTGTGATCTAGTTAAGGCCAGTGGGATGACTCCTGAGGCAGTTCGTTTGATGCTATTTTCGTTCTCTCTGAAAGGATGAGGAAAGGGTTGGCTGGATCTACAATCTCCGGGTAGTATCAATTCGTGGGATAACTTGATCTTTAAGCTTCAAAAGAAATTCTTCCTACTCTCTAGATTCTCCAAGCTAAAAGAATAGATTGACAACTTCAAGCAACTGGATGGAGAATCTTTATGCATTGGATGAGGGATATTCAAAGAGTTGATGAGGAGATACCCTAATATGTGCTGTCCAACGGTTAAAAAGTGCAAATTTTCTAGAAGGGAATTTTTACAACCAACAGAGCACTGATGAATGTTGCAGCTAGAGGGAGCATGACAAAGTTTACACCTACTAGAGCACTGGAGCTTATTGAGAAGATGACATCTGAAGACAACAAGGTTACATCAACATAGCCCATGAGAGGAATGATGCAGTTAGAAGGTTATGGTGTTATGTTAGCCAAGCAGGACAAGATAGAACAAAAGTTAGATTCGCTTGCAAAGCTTTTTACTCATCTCACATTTCATCTATTAATGCCCGATTTTTTGTGGTATGTGATACTTGTGGTAGGGCTCACAGTGCTGATAATTGTTATGCCATGATTACTGTAGACCAGCTCATGTGAATTATATTTGGAACAACCAGCATAGGGGGAATAATCCTTGCTGCAATAGTTACAATCCTGGCTTGAGGTATCATCCTGCATTCTCATACAAACCCACACCGCAACAAGCTAATATGGGAATTTAGTTAGCGCTGCCCAATCAACTTGCTACTTGGTAGATAGCTTTCGAGAAGTTAACTCAGATGACTGCTAGTTTTATGGAAGATACTAAGGTATCTTTTAAAATTCAAGAAGCTTCCATAAAGAATCTGGAGTATGATATTGGTCAACATGCCAGGCAATTAGCCGAAAGGACTCCGGCCACTTTCCCAAACGACACTGTTGTTAATCCCAAGGAGTATTGCAATGCCATCACTACAAGGAGCGAGATAGTAATTCAACATATGGAAAAGTCTGTAGTTGCACCGAGCAATGACAATAAAGTTAAGGAAGAGAAACTTGCTGAAGATAAAGCGAAAGAAGCACTGGATGAGGATGTCATTATTATTGGTGGAGAGTTGAATGAGAAAATTGATACTTCAAAGAGGAACGTGAAGAAAAATTCTATGCAGCAAAAGATTAAGCTACTTGAGAATAATCCTTGTGCTAAAGCTTCTTATCCTCAAAGATTAAAGTAGCAAGCTCAGAAGCGGCAGTTTCCTATATTTTTAGACATGTTCAAGAAGCTGCAGATCAATATCCCCTTCAGGGAGGCTTTGGAACAGATGCCTTCGTATGTTAAATTTCCGAAGAAGATTCTAACGAAGAAGCGAAAGCTCACAACATAAGGATCCATTATCTTGACAGAGGAGTGCAGTGCAAGCATGCAAAATAAGTTGCCTCCGAAATTAAAGGATCTGGGAAGCTTCAACATTTCATGCACGATTGGCTCGATTACTGTAAGAACCTGCACCGTTAATTTAGGAAATTAAATTGATTACATATGATAATTAGGAAATAACTCCATAATTGACCCTAATAATTATGAGAAGGCTTAAATAATTATGGTAATTGATTAATAATGTTGAAAGTCTTTTTTTCTGACGAAAAGTGCAGATATCGATTCTGCCTCACGGTATAAATGCGTACCGATGAAGTACCCAGAAAAATTATAATAAGTTCATGAATAGTCCTAGAATAATATATAGGACTAGTAAAAAAAATTTCAAGTCAAAATAATGAGAAATGGTGCCAAAAATGATACTGGCTAAGTAAAAGCGCGTACCGGAAAGGTGCTGCGAAAAATAAAATAAAAATATGAAAAATCTTAAAAAAATGATTAGGTTCAAAATTCTAAGTTTGGGATTAAAATACTAAGCGTAGATATTAGCGCTAATACAGTGTGATTAATCATTAACCGGTTATAAATAGAGTATTACACAAAACCCTAAGCTGATTCTTTGTGCTCTACGTGCCTCCACTTGCATTTCTCTGACCAGCCACCTTACCATCTTCTTCCCTCTCCATTGAGCCATCAAGAGGCCACATTTCCTGTTGGTTTCTTCACAAAAACTCCATGGGTGAGTGTATTCAAGCTTTGGGAAATAAAAAGGGGATGCATTTCTGAGTTATGAAGCCTTGGGTACGTTCTTGAACCTTTGATCATGATTTTTATGGTTAAAACTTGAGTCTTGGCATGTAATATGTTAAAATGAATTAACCACATGAACATGAACCTGAAAGTCTATAAAAATGCATGCTTGGACGTTGGAATGAGTTAAAAACTGAACCTTTGGAGTGATATCTCACGAAATGCAGAAACTGCATTCTGTCGCGAAATATCCGGATATTGATATCCGGATATTGATATCCGGATATGGCCCCGACATATACCCGGATGTTCTGGGAATTTCGAGACAGTAAATGTACTGTTCATCCAGAATGCTATTTAGGGTTTGTGGATCCTAGATTGGTTAAGTTAAACCTCTATTATAATGAACTAAGTAAGAACCAAAGTGATTAAGGGCTTAAGGCTTTTTAAGAAGCCTAAAGAATGAAACGTAAAAGGAAAGCGTTGTCTTTATGTTATATGTTTATAGATTATGATTGTTGATATGATTGATGGTATAAACAGACTGTGAGAGTGCTGTTTGTGGACCTTGAGCTTAGTTGGACTCTTTATTGGATAGTTATCTTGCGAGGTAAGCCTTCGTGTCCTCAGTTTAGCCTTTGTTGGTTCCACCATACCCCATGGGGGATGGTTATATGCATGATGTATTTTCATGTATTGATTTTGAAATGTTGTTAAGCTGTTATGTAGAAGTGCCTTATGATATGCATGTGTTGTTCCACCTAGACGGTGAGCCTGAGTATGTAGGAGACATACAATAGGGTGATTCTGTGGATGAGTGCAAGTTGCGTCTTGCACTAATTATAGATAATAGACGTATGTAAATCCTGTATTTCTCTGGCCAGTAGAAAAGTTGACACACATGACATGATTATATGCTGCATTGCACTAATTTTTGGAACTTATATTATTAAACTTCTTTTGAACTTAAGTTGCATATGTAAATGAGCTTGGGGTGGAGAAATCCTTGAGGACCCCTTTTCTTACTGAGATTTCTTTTAGAGATCTCACCCCACATTTGGGGCACATTTTCAGGTTCAGGTAATGCGGGGGTTGAGACCTCTAGCGGTTGATATATATGCTGTTATGATGATATGTTTGGATGCTGACATGCCCTTTATTTATTATGTTGTTGTTGTTGAGACTTTGTTGGGCTTTTTGCCTTATTTGGTGAACATGGGGATTGTCCATGCCATATTGACTTGATTATGTTGATTTAGATTCGCGTTGTATAAGGTATCAGGATTTATGTCCGGCCTACGTGTTGTAGTTCTGTGACTTAGATACTCACCTATTTATTCAGTGTAGATTGCTGTCTTTTGCAATTACATACAGGAAATCTTTTGGAAATGAATTAAGTATTAAACTTGGTAAATGATAATGATGTCATAATTGAACGAAAGAAAATTTTATTCTGCAATTTTTATTAAACACTGCTTAATACGATGTTATGATAACAAACCGGGTATACACGGGGTGTTACAATTACAGTGGATAAGGTATTATGTGATCTCGGCACCAGCATCAATGTCATGTCGTTATCTATGATGAGGAAGTTAGGGATCACAGAAGTGAAACCAACCAGGATGATCTTGCAATAACATATCTCTCCACCAAGCAGGCCTATGGAGTTATTGAAGACATATTTGTTAAGGTGGATAAGTTCATCATTCCGATGGACTTTGTTATCTTGCATATAGAGGAGGACACTATTGTTCCCATGATCTTTGGTAGACCCTTCTTAGCGACCTCCGGACCACTGATCAATGTGCTAAGAGGTGAGTTAATCTTAAGGGTGGAAGGAAAGAAAGCTATTCTGAAAGTCATTGAAAAAGAATCTCCACCACCGATAACTCAGCTTGAGGAGATCTTCTTTGTTGATGATAAGAAGATAAAGGAGAAAGACAAGAAGGATCATCAACCAGATGAAGGTTGCAAGCCGAAAGTGAAGATGGAAAAGCCTAGGAGTAAGGGAAAGCATGTCAAGACTAAATTTAGTGTTCTTGAGGCCACTCCTTCTCGCCCATATGCACGTGAGTTCAACTATGGCAAGGCACAATTTTTGAGAAAAAGGATATCATCACTGAGCTCCAGCTACTAGCCACTATGTCCACAAAGCTGCAAAGTTAGGCTCGTGATGTTAAACAAACGCTCGTTGGGAGGTAGCCCAACAAATTCTCTTTCTTTCATTTAGTTTTTATTTTTCTCTTTTGTTTTCATTTTTCGGCATTCTTCATTGGTCTTATTAAAATTGAAGATGGATCATTTAGCTTATAGGAACAACACGGTGTGGGATTTAGTACTGGAGATGAGCGCTAAAATTACTTAAGGTTGCAACATTCAAGTGTAGGTAAAAGGGTCAGGTATGATTTATTTCTCTTTGTTATTTTTTCCTTTGCCTCATGCTTGCAGGTACGTTCAATTAAGCGAGCTACTCAGTGAGCGAGTGTACATATTGCACATTTTACTTTTTCCTCGCTAACCTTAAGCGAGCAGCTTAGTGAGGAAATACGATTTTGCACAAAGTTTGCTACAATTCGCTAAACTTGCTTAAGCACACAGGTTAGCAAGGAAATACGAGGATTAAAGTTCCTGGCTTAACCTCACTGGATTGGTCACTTCAGCGAGCAAGTCCAGCGAGCAAACACATGTAGTTTTAAATTAGACTTTCTTCCCTCTTTCCTCCATTCCATTTCGTTGCACTTTCCTTCCTCATTTCCCCCACAACCCAATCTCTTTTTCCACTCTCTCCACCGATGGGAAGCATCCATTCCACTCTCTTCTTTTCTCTATGCACGAAGAAAACTAGTTATGCGTTTGCCACTTTCATCTAATTGAAATGCTAGGTTTTCACAATGAGGTAACTAGTTCTATCTTCTTGTTGAGTGCAATATAGATTGAGGTATTGATTTGAAACTGAAACCTTAGGGTTCTTTATTTGGAAATATTGGGAATTTTTAGATTGTATGCTATTTCTCATGTAATTTGATATTTGAACATGAAATTGGATGCTTGAGTTAATGTTTTGTGTTGTGATTACTGATGGTTACAAAGTCTGTTTGGGTTATTGGACTATTAATTCTGATTTAGGATATAGTGTAGATAAATCTGGGAATTATTTGCTTACTGTTGACATTGCTAGGAGTGTATGTGCTATTTATTTAGCTTAAGCCATGCTAAAGTACTAAATCTGGTAATGATTATGCTTTGTTGGTTTTATCTCTCTAGTGATCGAGAACCCTGATAATAAAGACTGGTGAGGATGCTAGACATTTATCTCTTTTTTCTCTATTTCTTTAATATTCTAATTTGTTTTGTTTTTATTTCATTTTCTGATCTCTATGGTGATGTATATCTAGCAGTTTCCTGATGCTATTGCTTATTATCATTGTTATTATGTGCTTATTTTTGCTAGTATGCAGATATTGCCGAAGATAGTTACGCGATAATACAATCATGATCCCTGTTACACGATAGTTGCAAATTTTTTTCATATAAACAGGGAGCTTTCTTTCTACTTCTCCTTTTGTTTTATTTTCAACTTCTTTCTCCTTTGATTGATTTTTTGATGAGTCGAGATTATGCCATTAGAGAGTTAGTCAGTGAGTTTAATTCATAGTGTGATGATTTATACGATGTTTCAATTTTGTCAATAAGCACTAATTTAGTAAGTCTAAGAGTACAATTTTGAGAGATTCAGAGAGAGACAGAGAGAGAGTATAATCAGCTGAATCATGAACCCATAGCCGTGAGATTTTGATCCTAAACAGAAAATTTCTTTTTTGGTTTACACTAGACTGTTGAAAACACTCTAGAACTTGTTTTGCTTGTCCTTGAGATGGTTGATTCCATGCACTGCTGATATGATTGAGGCATTTTTTTTCTTCTTATTTTAGCTACTTAGCCAAAAAGACACTTATTATGCTATCCTTTGTTTAGCCTTCCTAGACCCATTTCATTATTCAAATTACCTATTGTCTTAATTAGCCACTTTACACACTTTTTTACTTGAAATAGGATTGGATTGAAGAATTGTCATGGTAAAGTGTGAGCATGAGTATTATATCTTATTTATGATGCTTAGTTGTGAAAAGTAAGGTTATAAGAGTTGAGTAAAAACAAAGGTGAAAAATGGTGAATAAAAAAATTTATGTTGCCCCTTTAAATTTTGGCCAATTAAAAGTATATATATATATATATAGAAAAGAAAAAGTTATGGGGCTGAAAAAGAAAAAGGAGGAAGAAATTGTGAGCTGAAAGTTGTTTTGTGCTTATGCTTGTGCCCTGATTTTTCTATTATCCAATTCTTTAGCTACATTACACATTATTTATCCTCCTACTAGCCAGGCCTCATTGCAACCCGAGTAAAGACTTCTTGATCTTCTGTGAATGTTATTATACTGTGGAGAGTAAGAATATAACAAAGTCTATGGAAGTATTAATTCATTGAAGGTTTGAGTGAAACATTGAACCCTTAGGCACTTGAGCAATGACTGACTTTATAATTCCAGTGAAGGGTGTTTTTAGATCCAGTTTTGTATACTTGATTGATATATCTTTTGCTGTGGTTGTATGACCTACTTACTTATAGAAACTGCTTGATTGGATGCTTATTCCTAGAGTTATGTTGTTTTTTACTAAGTTTGATCACTGATGAATTGAGTCACTGTTTGGTCTTTTTATTGGTTATTTATTGAACAAAAATAATCATACTTTTACATTTTCCCTGTTCTTAAATTATTTCATTGCTTGGGACATTAATGAATAAATATGAAAATAATTTGTTAGGTGTTAAACACATTGTTTTTTGGGTCAAAATTATGATAAATGTTGTTATAACTAGTCAAGAACATAGTAAATATTATCAAATGCAAAAGCCTCTTGAGTTTTCATGATTGAATATGATATTGACTTAAAAGTGTATCGATTTCAGGTCTAAACCGATAAACCAGAGCATTGGTGGATTATCGAAGCTTGAGGAAGATGAAAGTCAACCCAAGTGACGCTAAGGAACTTGTTATTTTATGTTGCAGCTCGCTAAGTTACCTAGCAAGTAATACACTAGAGACGTTCAATTTTATCCCTCTCCTCACTAGCTTACTCACTTTGGCGAGAACGTCAATTATGAAGGCCCATGGATCTTTTTTTTTTAAAAAGGGCACGAGCTAGGGCTTTTGGAATCACTTTTTGCACATCTTGGAGAGGTAGAGGAGGCATTTTTGAGAGAAGAGGAGGAAGAACAATATTTGACCGTGGACTTTGATCACTAAGTTTTCTCTATGACTTTTAGTTTCTTTTCATCTCTTGTTATGGATTCTTTCATGATGTTAGGCTAGTTTCCTTATTGTGGTTAGTGTTAGATGGAACCAATTGATTCCTAATGTTTTTTACTCATGTCTTGTAATTGATATTTGATTTTATGTTATGCAATTAATGTATTTACTCATGTCTTGTAAGAACTCGCACCGTTAATTTAGGAAATTAATTTATTAAATATGAGAATTAAGAAATAATTCTAAAATTGACCCTAATAATTATGATAAGACTTAAATAATTATGCTAAGTGAGTAATAATGCTGAAAGTCTCTTTTCTGATGAAAAGTGCAGATACTGGTTCTGCTCCATGGTATAAATGCGTACCGATGAAGTATCCCAAAAAATTATAATAAGTTCATGAATATTCCTAGAATAATATATATGATTAGTAAAACAAGTTTCAGATCAAAATAATGAGAAATGGTGCCAGAACTGATACTGGATGAGTAAAAGCGCGTACTGTCACACCCCGTGTTAGCCCGGTTTGTTAGCATATCATCGTATTAAGCCACACTTAATTAAAGAAGTGGAATATCTTTTTCTGTTCAATTATGACGTCATTATTTTTAGCCAAGTTGATTACTTAATCAATTTTTCATAAAACATTGCCTATATGATATTGCAAGAGACCACTAACTGAAATACCACATAATATAAATAACAGTGAGTATCTAAGATCACAGAACTACAACACGTAGTCCGGACATAATCCTAATACATTATTACAACCCGAAAACTAAGACAAAGCATAGTCAATCAATGTGGCATGGACAATCCTCATGCTCAACAAATGAGGCAACAAAGCCCAATAGTCTCAACATCAATAACATAATCATGAAGCTAACAACAATTAAAAAAAGGCATATCCAACATCCAAGCATAATCATCAAAAGTAGAAATATCGGCTAAGCCCCGGCCTCCTTTCGTTAGAGGTCTCAACCCCCGCGTTACCTGAACCTGAAATGGTGCCCCAAACGTGGGGTGAGATCTCTAAAAAGAAATCTCAGTAAGAAAAGGGGTCCTCAAGGATCTTCCACCCCAAGCTCACTTACATGTGCAATATAAGTTCTAAAATAGTTTAAACAATATCAGTTCCAAAAACTATGCAGTGCAATAGATATTCATGCCATGTGTGTTATCACTATTACTTGCAGTTAGTACAAGGAACATCGCTTGCACCTCACCCATAGCCTCACCATCTTATATGTGTCACATACTCAGGCATACCGTATAGGTGGAACACCACATGCATATCATAAAGGCTCTCGCATATAACAGCTCAACGATATTTCATAAAGCAATACATGAAAACAACATCTTGCATATAAACCATCCCCTCATGGGACATGGTGGAAAGAACAATGGCAAAGTCGAGGACACGAAAGCTTATCTTGCAAGCTAACTACCCAAGCCAAGAGTCCACACAAGATCAAAGTCCACAACATAGCTCAATCACAATTTGTTTATACAGTAATTCATCATTAATAACCATTACACAATGTTACATTAAATGATTAAGACTTTCCATCTCATTTTAAGTCATTTTATTCAATTTCTGCAGGAGTTATTCGAATACTCCTCGATTAGTATTCGAATACTCCTCGATTAGTATTCGAATACTCCTCGATTAGTATTCGAATACTCCAACTCTCCTGAAAGTATTCGATTACTTTCCCATAAGTATTCGAATACCACACAGTATCCGAATACTTTACCCCCCAGTATCCGAATACTGCATTATCTGAATACCAGCACTCACTGTATTCGAATAATATCCAGTATTTGAATACTCCTTCAAAGGTATCCGAATACTTTTCGTTAGCGTACTGCAGGCTTCTCCCAAAGCCTCCAATCACAAATAGTCTTTACCATTTTTAGCACTAGCTTTGAAACTCTTTACCAAGTACTCTAATATTTTAATATGTTAAACTATACATCTCAAGCTTTCCAAAGACATATTTTATGTCTCAATCGGAGTTGTATAACTCCGGTTATGACTTTTGCAAAGTTCCTACAACAACTGAATTTCCAGCAATAGAGTCGCGACTTCAAAAATAAGCTGAGAGCAATAAACTTATCCACTGGATCTGAAAATTTAAATTGTTGTAGAACTATGTGTTAGCTTCACATAGGTCCAAACCTAACTTAATTTACAGCTCTGTAGCTCGAGATATCACAATTTTACTAAACTAGGTCGCTATTGTCTCGCGAAGTATTTGATTACTGCATTTTTAGGAAATGTTCGAATAATGACCGAAAAGTATTCGAATACTTCTTCGACAGAATGTAAAAAATTGAGTTTTAAAGTTATAATTGACCTCCAATGATCCAAACTCGATTTGAAGTCCAAGAACTCCTTAAACAGATGTACTTATTCCTTTACTTAAATGGTCCAAGTTTAACTTATTAACCGATTAAACAAATTTAAAACTCGAAAATGACAAAGATTGATCATGGTATACCTTCCAAGGCTCAAAACTCCGAAAATGGCACTGACTTGGAGTCTCCAACACAGCTCCAAGGTACTGACTTTAAGGAACCACGAAAATGCAACACAAGGTTGCTCCTTTACACTCAAAGGTTGCTTCTTGAAGCCTAAGATGCCATGAAAATGGCCTCAACTGTAACAGCCCGTGTTAACCCGGATTGTTAACATACTATCGTATTAAGCCACGCTTAATTAAAATGCGGAATAACTTTTTCTTTAATTCAATTATGACGTCATTAAACTTAACCAACTTGATTACTTAATCAATTTCATAAAATACTGCCTGTATGTAAATTGCAAGACAACTAACTGAATACCTCGTACATAAATATAATGTGAGTATCTAAAACCACAGGACTACAACATGCAGCCTGGGTCAAAATCCTGATACTTTAATTACAACAGCGAATTAAAAGACAAGAACAATCATGTGGCATGGACAAACCCCATGCTCACCAAATAAGGCAACAATGCCCAATAACAGTCTCAACATAATAATATAAATAAAACGGAAAACATAACATAGCAGCAGTCAGCATATCATCATATTAGCTCAGCTCTGGCCTTCTGCCACCTGAGCCCTCAACATTACCTGATCCTGAAATAAGCGTCCCCAAACGTGGGGTGAGATCTCTAACAAGAAATCTCAGTAAGACAAGGGGTCCTCAAGGAGTCTCCACCCCAAGCTCACTTACATGTGTAATATAAGTTCAAAAACAGTATTACAATATAAGTTCCAAAATCATGCGATGCAACAATTAATCATGCCATGTGTGTTTATCAAATCTACTGGCCAGAGAAATGTAGGAATACGTCTATGCCTATATGAGTACATGGATACTACCTGCACCTCACCCACAGCTTCACCATCTTGTATGTACTACATACTCAGGTTTACCGTCTAGGTGGACACCACATGCATCTCATAAAAGCACATTGCATATAAATAGCTCAACAACATTTCCAAAACAATAAAGCATGTAACACAGCATGCATAAACCCATCCCCATGGGACATGGTGGAACAAAAAAATGGCTAAACCGAGGACACGAAAGCTTACCTTGCAAGCTAGCTATCCAAGCCAAGAGTCCAACCACTCACAAGTCCAAAAACAGCAGTATCACAATCTGATATGGACCAATAATACATCAATATTTATGCACAACAAGCATACAACTTAAAGACTACGCCTTTCCTTTACGTTTTACGTCTTAAGGCTTCCAACAAAGCCATAAGCCCTTAATCATGTGATTCTGACTTAGTTCATTAATTACAGAAGTTCAACTTCCTTAAACTAGGGTCCACGCACACCCAATAGCTTACTGTTCATACAGTACAGCTACTGTCTGCGCAAACCCAGGATATCCGGATATCAGAAGGGACATATCCGGATATGCCATATCCGGATATCACACTGGACATATCCGGATGCCCAGATCCCATATCCGGATAGCAATATCCGGATACCATATCCGGATACTGATATCCGGATATCTGTTCGACAAATATCCGGATATCTCACGACAGAATGCAGTTTCTGCATTTCGTGAATATCCAGTCCAAAGATCCCACTTTTAACACATGTACACGTTAAAGGATCCATTTTTAAGCATATACAAGTTCACTTAGGTGTTGGTTACTTCATTTTAATCTTTTACATGCCAAGACACCACTTTTAAGCAAGATAAACTCATGATCATGGTGAGATAACTTACCCCAAGGCTTAAGACAGAAATGGACAGAGGTATGAAGCTCTTGGAGCTCTCCACAAGCTCCTAAACTCAGGCCACACCAAGGTGTACGAAAATGGTGCAAAGCTTGCCCCTTTCAACACAAAGGAAGCTCCTTGAGGCTTCACAACTCAAGAACAAGGACCCAACCAACCAAGGAAGGAAACTCAGCCCCAAACTCTCCCTCAAACAGTGGCACAACTCAGAATGATTCCACCCACACTAAACCCAAGGATCACACTCACCCTTACCAAGTGTTTTTGTGAAGGAACCAAGAAGAAATGAGGTTTCTTGGCTCCAAAGGTGAAGGAATGAAGAGAATGGCAAGGTGGCTGCCCAGGCTGCAGAAATTCTCACGTAGAGAAGCTGCATATGCCTAGGGTTATGTGCCATAAGTTGGTTATATAGCCACATGAGTCATAACGCGCAGTACTAGCCTTAATAGCAAAGTAAAAGATCTTGATCCCAAACTTTGGGATCTAGACCTAGACATTTTTCTAAGATTTTTCATATTTTTGTTTTATTTTTCGGAGCACCTTTCCGGTACGCGCTTTTCCATAGCCAGTATCAGTTCTGGCATCAGATTACATTATTCTGACTTGAAACTTGTTTTACAAGTCCTACATAATATTCTAGTAATTATCATGCATTCGTTATAATTTTCCGGGATACTTTTCCGGTACACATTTATACCAAGTAGCAGAACCGGTATCTGCGCTTTTCTTCCGAAAAGCGACTTCCAGCATTCTTACTCACTAATTGTAATTATTAAAGCCTCATAATAATCATTAGGGTCAATTATGGAATTATTTCCTAATTATCATAATTAATTTACTAATTACCTTAATTAGCGGTGCAGGTTCTTACATTCACCCCACCTTTTTAAGGATTTTGTCCTCAAAATCAGAAACATACCTGTCTCGCAAGTCGGGATACTGTCGGAGAAGCTCATCCTCTCGCTCCCACGTGCACTCCTCGGGACTACGCCCAGTCCACTGCACCTTGACCATCGGAATGATCTTGCTTCTAAGCTGTTTCTCGCCTCGATCGAGAATCTTGAGTGGTCCGACGGGAGTCTTTAGTTTCTCCCGAACCTCCACATCATCCGGCTGCACCACGTGCGAAAGATCTGCTATGTACTTCCGAAGCTGAGACACGTGAAACACGTCGTGGATGTTGGCTAGGTTCGGAGGCAAGGCGAGTCGATAGGCAACTGGTCCTACTCTACCAAGGATCTGGTAGGGCCCAATGAATCGCGGGCTCAACTTCCTCACTCCAAGTGCCCGTCCAACACCGGTGACAGGTGAAAGTTTCACAAACACGTGCTCACCCTCACTGAACTCCAGAGGCCGATGCTTGACATCATAGTAGCTTTTCTGGCGATTCTGCGCCTGCTTCAACTTTTCCCTGATCATCTGGATCTGCTGGGTAGTATCTTGGACAAAGTCCAAGCCAAATAGCTCTTTATCTCCAACCTCAGACCAGCAAGTAGGAGTCCGACACCTCCTACCGTACAACGCCTCGTAGGGTGCCATGCCCAGACTAGCGTGAAAACTGTTGTTGTACGAGAATTCTACCAACGGAAGGTACCTATCCCATGCAGAACCCTGCTCCAAAGTGCAAGCTCTCAGCATGTCCTCCAATGTCTGGATGGTCCGCTGTCCGTCAGTCTGAGGGTGATAGGCGGTACTCAATCTCAACTGCGTACCAAAAACCTCCTGCAGCGCCTCCCAGAACCGAGATGTGAACTTCGGGTCCCTATCACTGATGATACTCTCGGGCACCCCGTGAAGCCTCACAATCTCGCGGACATATAGCTTGGCCAACTGCTCTGTAGTGAAGCTCACCTTCACTGGAAGAAAATGGGCAGACTTGGTCAATCTGTCCACAATGACCCAGATGGAGTCACAACCAGCCTGAGTCTTAGGCAATCCCACCACGAAGTCCATGGAAATACTCTCCCACTTCCACTGTGGAATTTCAAGAGGTTGAAGCTTACCAGACGATTTCTGGTGCTCAATCTTTACTTTCTGACATATAAGGCATTTGGACACGTAAACCGCTATGTCCTTCTTCATGCCCGGCCACCAAAAATTTCTCTTTAAGTCCTGGTACATTTTTGTGGCACCAGGGTGGATAGTAAACCGGCCCTTATGAGCCTCTGCCATAACCTCTTCGGTCAGTGGCCCTCGAGGAATAACAATCCTCTTCTGGAACAGCAGCAATCCGTCCTCGTTCCAAGACACACCGTCCTGGTTCTTCACATAATCAAGGCACTCTCTTTGCACTTGCGCCTCTTTGATCTTTTCCATCAGCTCATTAATCACTTTTGCTGTTTCCATTTCGAGCAGTGCGCCCCCAAACAAGGAGTTCACTCTCAAGTCTCTGAACTTCTCGATCACCTCGTAGTCGTTCATCATTAAACTGGATAAGCTCACGGATTTCCGACTCAAAGCATCGGCTACCACATTGGCCTTGCCAGGATGATACCTTAACTCAAAGTCGTAGTCCTTCAAGAACTCCATCCATCTTCGCTGTCTCATGTTCAACTCCTTCTGGTCAAACAGATACTTCAGGCTCTTATGATCACTGAATACGGCAAACTTCATGCCAAACAGGTAATGCCTCCAAATCTTGAAAGCAAAAACAATGGCTGCCAACTCCAAGTCGTGAGTCGGGTAGTTCTCCTCATGAGGTTTCAACTGTCTTGAAGCGTAAGCAACCGCTTTCCCTTTCTGCATCAGCACACAGCCTAACCCCTTACCAGAGGCATCGCAGTACAACTCAAACTGTTCCGCAGGATCAGGAAGAACTAACACCGGAGCAGTAGTCAGTCTCTCCTTCAACTCCTGGAAACACTCCTCACACTCATGTGTCCACACGAATGGAGTCTCCTTTCGGGTAAGGCGAGTCATCGGTAGCACCATCTTGGAGAATCCTTCTATGAACCTCCTATAGTAGCCTGCCAAACCCAAGAAGCTTCTCACTTCTGTAACCGTCTTGGGCCTCTCCCAGTCCATCACGGCCTTAATCTTGTTAGGATCAACTGCAACTCCATTAGCAGAAATTACATGACCCAGAAATTTTACCGCCTTGAGCCAAAACTCGCATTTCGACGGCTTAGCATATAGCTTCTTCTCTTTTAGCACTTGCAAAACAATCTTCAAGTGCTCAGTATGCTCCTCCTCCGTCTTGGAGTAAATCAAGATGTCGTCGATGAAGACGATCACAAACTGATCCAGGTACGGCTGGAAGATCCTGTTCATGTAGTCCATGAACACTGCGGGTGCATTGGTGAGTCCAAACGGGATCACCAAGTACTCGTAGTGCCCGTACCTCGAGCGAAACGCTGTCTTTGGGACATCCTCCGGCTTTACCCGTATCTGGTGGTAACCGGACCGGAGGTCGATCTTGGAATATACGCAAGCACCCCTGAGCTGATCCAGCAAATCATCAATGCGTGGAAGAGGGTACTTGTTCTTGATTGTCACCTTGTTCAACTGTCTGTAGTCGGTGCACAACCGCATGGTCCCATCTTTCTTTTTCACAAAAATGACCGGTGCTCCCCATGGAGACACACTCGGCCGAATGAAATCTTTCGCTGAAAGCTCCTCAATATGCTTCTTCAGCTCCGCCAACTCTGGTGGCGACATCCGGTATGGAGCCAACGATATAGGCCCCACACCAGGCAATAAGTCTATGGAGAACTCTATCTCCCTCTGCGGTGGAAACTCAGGAATCTCCTCAGGAAACACCTCGAGGAATTCCTTCACCACAGGAATGCCAGTGAGATCCTCCTGTGTCCCACTCACCAAACCTCCCAACATGACATAGCCAAATGCCCCTGCTCTCAAGGCCCTCCTCGCCTGCAGGACTGAAATGAACGGTGAGGAACTGGCTGTGGACCCACCCGGAGACATCACCATTTTCTTGGCACAACAATCAATCATTGCACAGTTTCTGGACAACCAATCCATGCCCAGAATAATCTCAAGGTTGGCCATCGGCAATCCTATCAGATTTACCGAGAAGTCACGGCCATCCCACTGAAACGCTACGTTGCGATGAACAGTGGAGGTCAAACATTTTTCTCCGGTGGCGGTGGTCACCCGCATCGGTGGAGAAAGCACATCACTGGGCAACTCAAGCCCCACAGCAATAGGTGTAGCAACAAAAGAGTGCGTTGCCCCGGAATCAAATAGCACATCAACAGCTGAACCACCAATGGTAACAGTACCTCTGACCAGGTTCGGAGCTCTGTCCGACTGCTGACGATCCAACGTATACACACGCCCCGTCGTAGGTGGCACGGCTGGTGCCCCAGTAGGAACCATCTGCAATGGCACAGCCTGCACTGCAGCAACTCTCGCCGTCGGGCAATCTCTGGAGTAGTGGCCCTCCTTGCCACACTGGAAACAAATCAGCTGACCGGTAGAGCACGGCCCAAAGTATGACTTCCCGCATCCCGAACATCTGGGAGCAGGAGGTCTAGCGGCGTTCCCCTGAGTAGCAGTCTTTCTAAACTGGTTTGGCGCTTGCTTAGCCGCCAACTGTTTGCCCTTGCCCTTGTTTGCAAAATTTCGGTTCTTCCAGGTAGCGGAACCGCCGGTACTCTGTGGCACCTCAATCTTGGCCTTCTTGGCCTGACTCGCACGGCAATAGTCCTCGATGTCACGGCACTGCTGTACTAAAGCTCCGAAGTCTCTCGAAGCAGAACCAGCAAGATGTCCAGCAATGTCCTCATTAAGTCCCCTCCGGAACTTAGCCGCAAGAAAAACGGGAGTCGGTCTCGCCATGCGGAAATGAGAGAACTTGACCAGTTCATTAAACTTGGCCAGGTACTCGTCGACGGACAACGAGCCCTGAACCAACCGGTCAAACTCCCCCTGCTTCCTCTCCTGTGAGTCATAAGGGAAGTACTGACCCAGGAAGCTCTCCTCGAAGAATGGCCACGTCATCACATGGCCCTGCATCTCGTAGACATGAGAAAGGTTGGTCCACCACTCGTGAGCCTCGCCCTCCAGCATGTAAGTGGCAAACAACAGCTTCTGCGGATCCGTGCACTGCATGATCAGGAAAATCTTATCCAGCGCCTGTAGCCATCTAGCAGCAGCAATGGGATCATAAGACCCATCGAAGGAAGGTGGCTTATGCTTACGGAAAGCATTCAGCCGGCAATCGATCTCGTCACGATCCTCAGCAAGTACGGGGATAGTCTGCATAGCCCCCGTCAAGTGACTGCCCTCACCCATCTGACTCTGGGTGTCCTCCTGTTGACTAGGCGGAGGTGGAGGCGGTGGCGGCGGTGGAGGTGGTGGAGGACACTGGCCAGCAGCAGGACCAGTCCTCAACTCCTCCAACATGACTCTCATCATAGTCATGTTGGCCATCCGGTTCTCCTCCAGAACCTCTGCCGTGGTTTGCCGGTTCGCATCTCGAATCGCGTCCAGCATCGCCCGGTTCGCCAGCCTCGTGGCTTCCTGGTCGGCTAGTCGGGCCGCCTGCATCTCAGCCAATGTAGCCAGGATAGGATCTGATTGATCCTCGCTCGTACTCGTGTTCCTCCTTGGTGGCACCATGACTCTGCACAAGTTACAAAAAGAATGAGTTGATCAGGCCCACGCCATGTGGTCACATATGCATTATCATAACACACACCAATCAGAGAGAACACAAAGTAGACACGCAACGACACATCCTAAGTTATTGCAATACATACAGGCTTTTCCCTAGAAAGTGCTCTGATACCATAAAATGTAACAGCCCGTGTTAACCCGGATTGTTAACACACTATCGTATTAAGCCACGCTTAATTAAAATGCGGAATAACTTTTTCTTTAATTCAATTATGACGTCATTAAACTTAACCAACTTGATTACTTAATCAATTTCATAAAATACTGCCAGTATGTAAATTGCAAGACAACTAACTGAATACCTCGTACATAAATATAATGTGAGTATCTAAAACCACAGGACTACAACATGCAGTCTGGGTCAAAATCCTGATACTTTAATTACAACAGCGAATTAAAAGACAAGAACAATCATGTGGCATGGACAAACCCCATGCTCACCAAATAAGGCAACAATGCCCAATAACAGTCTCAACATAATAATATAAATAAAACGGAAAACATAACATAGCAGCAGTCAACATATCATCATATCAGCTCAGCTCTGGCCTCCTGCCACCTGAGCCCTCAACATTACCTGATCCTGAAATAAGCGTCCCCAAACGTGGGGTGAGATCTCTAACAAGAAATCTCAGTAAGACAAGGGGTCCTCAAGGAGTCTCCACCCCAAGCTCACTTACATGTGTAATATAAGTTCAAAAACAGTATTACAATATAAGTTCCAAAATCATGCGATGCAACAATTAATCATGCCATGTGTGTTTATCAAATCTACTGGCCAGAGAAATGTAGGAATACGTCTATGCCTACATGAGTACATGGATACTACCTGCACCTCACCCACAGTTTCACCATCTTGTATGTACTACATACTCAGGTTTACCGTCTAGGTGGACACCACATGCATCTCATAAAAGCACATTGGATATAAATAGCTCAACAGCATTTCCAAAACAATAAAGCATGTAACACAGCATGCATAAACCCATCCCCATGGGACATGGTGGAACAAAAAAATGGCTAAACCGAGGACACGAAAGCTTACCTTGCAAGCTAGCTATCCAAGCCAAGAGTCCAACCACTCACAAGTCTAAAAACAGCAGTATCACAATCTGATATGGACCAATAATACATCAATATTTATGCACAACAAGCATACAACTTAAAGACTACGCCTTTCCTTTACGTTTTACGTCTTAAGGCTTCCAACAAAGCCATAAGCCCTTAATCATGTGATTCTGACTTAGTTCATTAATTACAGAAGTTCAACTTCCTTAAACTAGGGTCCACGCACACCCAATAGCTTACTGTTCATACAGTACAGCTACTGTCTGCGCAAACCCAGGATATCCGGATATCAGAAGGGACATATCCGGATATGCCATATCCGGATATCACACTGGACATATCCGGATATTCCATATCCGGATACCCAGATCCCATATCCGGATACCATATCCGGATACTGATATCCGGATATCTGTTCGAAAAATATCCGGATATCTCACGACAGAATGCAGTTTCTGCATTTCGTGAATATCCAGTCCAAAGATCCCACTTTTAACACATGTACACGTTAAAGGATCCATTTTTAAGCATATACAAGTTCACTTAGGTGTTGGTTACTTCATTTTAATCTTTTACATGCCAAGACACCACTTTTAAGCAAGATAAACTCATGATCATGGTGAGATAACTTACCCCAAGGCTTAAGACAGAAATGGACAGAGGTATGAAGCTCTTGGAGCTCTCCACAAGCTCCTCAACTCAGGCCACACCAAGGTGTACGAAAATGGTGCAAAGCTTGCCCCTTTCAACACAAAGGAAGCTCCTTGAGGCTTCACAACTCAAGAACAAGGACCCAACCAACCAAGGAAGGAAACTCAGCCCCAAACTCTCCCTCAAACAGTGGCACAACTCAGAATGATTCCACCCACACCAAACCCAAGGATCACACTTACTCTTACCAAGTGTTTTTGTGAAGGAACCAAGAAGAAATGAGGTTTCTTGGCTCCAAAGGTGAAGGAATGAAGAGAATGGCAAGGTGGCTTCCCAGGCTGCAGAAATTCTCACGTAGAGAAGCTGCATATGCCTAGGGTTATGTGCCATAAGTTGGTTATATAGCCACATGAGTCATAACGCGCAGTACTAGCCTTAATAGCAAAGTAAAAGATCTTGATCCCAAACTTTGGGATCTAGACCTAGACATTTTTCTAAGATTTGTCATATTTTTATTTTATTTTTCGGAGCACCTTTCCGGTTCGCGCTTTTCCATAGCCAGTATCAGTTCTGGCATCAGATTACATTATTTTGACTTGAAACTTGTTTTACAAGTCCTACATAATATTCTAGTAATTATCATGCATTCGTTATAATTTTCCGGGATACTTTTCCGGTACGCATTTATACCGAGTAGCAGAACCGGTATCTGCGCTTTTCTTCCGAAAAGCGACTTCCAGCATTCTTACTCACTAATTGTAATTATTAAAGCCTCATAATAATTATTAGGGTCAATTATGGAATTATTTCCTAATTATCATAATTAATTTACTAATTACCTTAATTAGCGGTGCAGGTTCTTACATCAACCAACCCAACTCTCAAACTCAGCCACAAATCCCCTCCACTCAGCAGCCAAAACTCAGAAGTGAGTGGCCTCACACCCTCACAAGACTAGGTTTCACACACCTAAACTATTTTGGTGAAGGAACTATGCATAAAGATGATTACTTGGAGGGTTAAAGGAGGAATAAAGCTATGAGATGGTGAAGAAGAAGGGAGGCAGCAGCTGAGCCTCCAAAACCCACGTAGGAACAATCAGAATTGACCTAGGTCTTAGTTCCACTTAGCTTATATAGGCGGTTTAAAATAAATCATATTGTATTAGCAATAATAGCTACGCTTAGCATTTTAATCTCAAACTTAGGATTCTGAACCTACTCATTTTTCTAAGATTTGCCATATTTTTATTATATTTTTCGCAGCACCTTTTCGGTACGCGTTTTTCCATAGCCAGTATCAGTTCTGGCACCAGTTCTCATTATTTTAACCTAAAACTCGTTTTACTAGTCCTATATAATATTCTAGGAATATTCATGCACTTATCATAATTTTTCGGGATACTTCATCGGTACGCATTTATACCGGGTAGCAGAACCGATATCTGTACTTTTCGTCAGAAAAGCGACTTTCAGCATTATTACTCACTTACTATAATTATTAAAGCCTCATAATAATTATTAGGATCAATTATGGAATTATTTCCTAATTCTCATATTTAATTAATTAATTTCCTTAATTAACCGTGCGCGTTCATACATTCACCCCACCTTTTTAGGATTTTGTCCTCAAAATCAGAAAACATACCTGTCTCGAAGCGCCGGGTACTACCGGAGAAGATCGTCCTCTCGCTCCCAGAAATACCCTTTAGGAATTCTTCCCTTTCATCGTATTTTGACCATCGAAATGATCTTGCTCCTCAGCTGCTTCTCGCCACGATCGAGAATCTTTAGTGGTACGATGAGAGTTTTCAAGTTCTCACGAACCTCCACAACATCCGGTTGCACCACGTGCGAAGGATACGCTACAAAATTGCGAAGTTGAGATACGTGAGACACGTTGTGATTGTTGGCCAAGTTCTAAGGCAAGAAAGACCGGTAGGCAACAGATCCTACTCTACCACGTAACTGGTATGGCCCGATGAATCGCGGGCTCAGTTTCCTCACTCCGAGTGCCCGAACAACACCGGTGACAATGAGAGTCACAAACACGTGCTCACCCTTACTGAGATCCAATGGACGATGCTTAACATCAACGTAGTTCTCCTGGCGACTCAGCGGCTGCTTCAGCTTTCCTCTGATCATCTGACTCGGTAGGTGGTAAATTTGGACAAGGTCCAATCCAAACAATTCTTTATCTCCAACCTCAGACCAACAGGTAGGAGTCCCACACCCCTACCAACAGCGCCTCGTAGGGTTCCATGCCCAGGCTAGCAAGGAAACACACAGTTGCACAAAAACTCAACCGATGCCAGGTACCTATCCCGTGCTGGGCCCTGCTCCAAGGTTCAAGCCCTCGACATGTCCTCCAAGGTCTGGATGGTCCGCTCAGTCTGTCCAGCAGTCTGAGGGTGATAGGCTGTACTCAGTAGCAACTAAGTCCCATAAGCTCTCTGCAGCGCCTCCCGAATAGAGATATGAACTTCAGGTCCCTATCACTGATGATACTCTCGGGCACCCCGTGAAGATTCACGATCTCGCGAACAAACAGTTTGGCTAACTGCTATAAAGAGAAGCTCGCATTTACCTGAAAAAAGTGGGCAGACTTTGAAAATCTGTCCACAATGACCCAATTAGAGTCAAAACCAGCCTGAGTCTTAGGCAAACCCACCACGAAGTTCATGGAATACTTTCCCACTTCCACTACGGTACCTCAAGAGGTTGAAGCTTACCAACGACTTCTGGTGTTCACTCATCACCTTCGGGAATCACAACAATTGGACACGCAACAACAATGTCCTTCCTCTTTCCAAGACACATCGTCCTGGTACTTCTCCATAAGCTCATTCTCGACTCTCATAGTCTCAATCTCGAGAAGTGCATCCTCAAACAAGGAAGTCACCTTCAAATCTAGAAACTTCACAATGACGTCAAAACGTCATTCGATTCGCTGGGGTCGCCAGTCACTCCCTCATATTTGTGTTAATGTATTCATATTGTATCAAAATGTTGTCGTATCAATAAACCCAAATTGACATCCCTGAATATAAGAATATGAAATGTTAAAAAATAATATTGTGGTTTTTTCCGTCAAAATATCAAACATGAATAATAAATATAAATAAAAACAATAAATTAAATTAAATGCTTTGAGTTTCTCTTGCATATAATTTTTTAACAAAAAACTAAAACATTTATTATCGTATTTTGTGCTTTTGACTTTCATAATTTTCACAGTATTCGCCTTTTTTTGGTATCAGTAAATTATTAAATTATAAATATTTATTAGTTGATAGTTTGTTAGCGTCCCTTATCTTTTCTTTTTTTTTGGTAAAAGGAAAGGGCAAAAAGTCTCAAACAACACAGACTAGTTCAGATTAACTCTACGAGAATTACAAACCAATGAAAAATCCGCCAAATACAAAGGCAAAATCTCAGGAGGAGGAGAATCAAAAATAGTGAAATTATTATTCAAATGATGCTCCAAAGGATATTTAGACAACCAGTCTGCACATCCATTGCTTTCTCTAAACACGTGAACCAGATGCACCTCCCACTCTTTCTGTAACCATGCTCGAATGTGAGTCACCAAACGAGACTCTCGAGCTGCTCCCCCAAACTTAGAGAGCATAGTGATCACTGAACTAGCATCACTTTCTAAAACACAACGATGTCACCCTCCATTCCAAGCCAATTCAAGACCTTTAATCACACCCCAGAGTTCGGCAACAAAGGCCGAGCACTTACCAATGAGATAGGAAAATCCTTGAATCCACCTACCAGTCTCATCCCTCAAAAGGCCTCCACAAGCCGCATTTCTAGTATTGAATTTGGATGCCCCATCTGTGTTAATCTTAATCCAATCGGTATTAGGGGGCTGCCACACAATAGGTATGTGAATCTTTCTTCTACCAGACATTCCAAACGCACGCAGATTCCAAGCCGAAATGATCTCTTGCACCTGCCTAATAATTGTTTGACTCTTGTAAGCCAAAAAATTATCCTCCTCCCCATGGGCCACTTCATTCCTCCAACGCCAAGCACAATCCACTGTAATCGCGAACCAGATAGGCCAATGCTCATTTAGTTTCATGACAACATCATTCTTCAAGTTCAGGAGCAACCAGGAACTTAAATCTGCACTAAAAAACAGAGAGTAAAAAGCAGGGTTAATGAGCTCCATCCACACCTGCTTTATTTTATTGCAGTCACGAGCCATATGTAAAATGGTCTCATCATGTATCTGACACAGGGGGCAGGTTGGAGAAGCCATGTTTCTTCTAGCCAGCAAATCTCTAGTAGGCAAGCGGACATGAGCAATCTTCCATAATAGGATACAGACCCGACTAGGGACATGCAACGTCCAAATCAAAGACCATACACCCTGCGCATGCTCCTCCTCCTCATCAACATTAAGTAGAGCATTGTACAAATATTTTACAGCAATCTCACTAGAGCCTTTAATATTCCACCTGAATCTATCCACTCCTCCATCTCCTTGAGGTGGAAGCATACTCCGAATTGTTTGAATGATACTAACCGGAAGGAAATTTGAGATAGACCCACAATCCCACATCCCATCATCAGTAACATATTCATTAATTGTCTTTTCCCTTACAGAATCCGAGAGAGGAAGGAGAGTTTGCTAGCTAAATTGCTATCATGATCCACCCATCTATCCTCCCAGAACCTGATTGTTGTCCCATCACCAATGTCCCAAATCAATTTAGTATTCAACTTGTGTCAAACCTCACACATGGTCTTCCAAAGCATAGAATTACCAGCTCTCCAATTGAATACAACCTGCCCATTTACCACAGTCATATATTTGGCCTTCAACACCTTAACCCACAAACTATCATGGTTATTAAGAAAATTCCAAATAATTTTCCCAATAAACGCTTCATTCATCACTGCGAGGTTCTTAATACCCAGTCCACCTTTGTTCTTTGGCCTAGTGATAGCATCCCAACCAATAAGATGCATATGCTTTTTATCAACTGAATCACCCCAAATGAATGCCCTTTGAAGTTTCTCCAATTCACTACAGATATTCTTAGGTAACAAAGTATACTGCATATGATAGTAGGGTAAAGTAGATAGAACAGATTGAGAGAGAACAATTCTACCTGCTTGGGAAAGGGATTTAGCTTGCCAGCTATTCAATCTTCCCTTTGCTCTATCTTCCCTTATCTTAATTTAAGATAAAAGTGTTGTTGGTGTTAATTAATTGTTTGTTTTAGCTTCAAAAATTTATTAAAAACTAACCTTCATCAAATATTTAAAAAATTAATAAGGATACTAACACCATTAAATGTATGGTATGATTATTTGGCAGCCGCCTTTAGTTAAGACATTTTTCTATCTTAAAATTTGCAAGTGATTACCCCCAAAATAAGGTAGCTTTCATTGAATCAAAGCACCTCATTGGCGTTGGCATATCTTGTCAATCAGGGTAAAACTTGGATTCCGCAGCCACCAACTTGCAATGCTTATTCGTCAGGAAAGATAATATATATATATATATATATATATATATATATATATATATATATATATATATATATATATATATATAGGGGTAAACATTTCTCAAGCAACTTGAGATAAGTTTATCTCCAGTTAGTCCCAAAACTACGTCGTTTTGATTAATGAAGAGTGTTTATGTAATTTTAGGTAAATTAATAAAGGGTGTTTCAGTAAATGTATATGATATAAAAATAAATAAAATTACAATAACACCCATCATTAATTCACCTAGAATTATATAAACACCCTTCATTAATCAAAACGACGTAGTTTTGGGGCTAGCCGGAGATAAACTTATCTCAAGCTGCTTTAGAAATGTTTTTCCCATATATATATGGGGTTGACATTTCTACAGCTACTTTAGATAAGCTTATGTACGACCATCATTTTTAACTATATCTTCCGGGAGAACATAGTTATAACACGAAAATTGTTTTTTTTTTCTCCTCAGTTACTTTTCAGAACCTGTCTACTGACGTGGAGAGAGAGAAAAAAGCAACTTTTATGTTATAACTATGTTCTCCCAGGAGAACATAGTTAAAAATGGTGGTTGTAGATAAGCTTATCTAAAGTTGCTGTAGAAATACTTTTTCTATATATATATATATATATATGGGGTAGTATTCTTTGACACTGATGTCAAACTTTGAAATTTGACACCAAATCCTAACCATTGATTTCCGTCAATCAACGGTTATCATTTATTGGGAATTACACTCATTAATTAATTATTAATTCTAATAAATGATAACCGTTGATTGGCAGAAATCAACGGTTTGGATTTGGTGTCAAATTTCAAAGTTTGACACCGGAGTCAAATGATACTGTCCCTCTATATATATATATGAAAAAAAATCAATTATTGATATTATATATGTTTAAATATAAAAACATACATGATATAAATTACAAATTATTTAAAATTTATTTCTTTAATTTTTCAACTATAATTAAAATTTTGCATCCATATAAAGTGAGTTCCTCAGTTTAAAATAACCAAGTAAAAGAATAAGTAACCAAATAAGTGACCAAAATGCCACTGTTCACCATCTTTTTTACCTAAATGTCACGCGAATAGTGTTATTTTCCAATCTGCCACGGGGGCAAGTTCGCTATCCAGTGTAGCGAACTCGGTTTGCTGACGTGTCACGTTTTTAGTGGACCACAATTTGATTTTAACCAAGTTTGCCTACATGGTAGGCCAACTTCATTTTTTTTTATTTTTTTTTAAAAAAATTTGATACTTGTGGTCCACTAAAAATGTGACACTGCAGCAAACCGAGTTCGCTACATCGGGTAGCAAACTTGTCTCATGGCAGATTAGGAAATAACACTGTTCACGTGACATTTAGGTAAAAAAAAAGTTGGTGAACAGTTGCATTTTGGTAGGTGTTCCCACTTTAACTTGATTTAGGAATAGAAATCTGTTTGCGCACCAACTTTTTGCATCTTCGTTTCGAATTAAAATAGCTAGCAGCACCTGGAACTCCACACTGACGACTTTATTATAATCATAACTTGGATTTTATACTACATATAGTCTTTAAAAGTTACCAGTAAAATATTAAGATGGATTACAAATGAAATTGCTTGTAATTACTCAGCACAAGAGACATTTAAAAACACTGTAAAATAGCTACTGATACCTGAAGTCGCTTCTCCTACTCATGTTGGTCGATGCTTATTGGATCCACAAGCAGTGCAACAACGTAATCTTTCAACAGTTCCCCATTTGTGTATTTATCCTCGAAGTTTGCGTACGTAAACTCGGTTATACGCGCCACATTAAGAAAACAATCAAGCACGGGCTTTGGGATGCGGCCTAGTTTGAGGCATTCATGGTTTATAACCATCCATAAATTTTTGATGTCCTTGTGAATGAGTTTATGTGCCTCTTCTTGTGAAATACCGTATTGCTTCATGCAACATTCAACTGCTGAAGCAACATGTACTCGTTGTTGCTCAAACTGTAAATTAAATAAAGGAAATCCAAAAGCATCGTTAGATATCGTAAAGAACCAATTCAACCCAAAATCTTAAGTTATTGGGTGAAGCTACATTAATAATTTTATATATCTCAACACGTCCCCTCACACGAGAGCCCATTGGGCTTGAAGGGTGGATAATGCACAAGTCCACCTAGCTAAGAAATTCTCCAGGAGAAAGTAAGGAGCGGTGAGGATCGAACCCGAGACACGAGACTATGATACCATGTAAATAATCAATTCAGCCCAAAAGCTTAAGTTATTGGGTGAAGCTATATTAATGGTTTTATATATCTCAACAGATATTTTATACAACTTTTAATATTTATGGAATTAAACCATGGCTAATTCATAACACAGGGTTAATAACTGTAATGAATTAAGAGTTGTATCATTTTACATGGATGTAAGTTACATTAACAATATTGACCCTAGTAATTATATTTATATTTAACGGTTTCAACTTATTAAATATGTGAACGGTTAGATACAAAATTGGATATAAGAATTTTTATTGTAAGTAAACTAAACTTAAACTATATCAAACCAAAACAAAAAGTTTTTTTCATAAAAAAAAGAAAAGATAAAGAACTTGGTACCTTATGTGAGGATATGTCATCCGCGAGTCTGCCAATAACTGATACAGCTTTTATGATTGTTGGATCGCTGAAAATCCAGTCAAGCAACTCTTTAGTTGAAAATTCTCCCAGGCCAAGGAACGATATTATCTGAACTGGCAATGTAGAAGATACAACTCCATTATCCTTATACTCATCATATGTTGGAATATAGCCCTCTTGGCACCATTTTGCTTCAATTAAGTAGGCTTGTGCCAAATTACAAAACTGCAATCAAAATAACCAAAATTTTATTTAAGTGAATGTTGCAAATTAAGCAGCATTGATCAGTTTTAATATATAGGAACTAGAAGCCTTACAGTTTGCTTAACATATTGCAACACCAAGCTGGATTTTCCACTCTCTGCAGTCACCAACTCTATTTCATCCCACAGTTTTACAATTGCATTAAATACATATTTCATGCACTCTGGAAGAGATTGAATGGGACTAATATCCCATCTGAAAATCAAACAAAAAAAGAGAATTATGAACAAAAGCTGTCAATAAATTTAAATTCATAATGTTAAAAGAGTTAATTCTCCATTGAGATTGGTCGCTCCTTTCGGACTAAAATCTACCTCTGGATTGCCTGCGTCAAGAGTTCAAGTTCTTCAACTGTGCCATAGGCGTCATAAGTATCATCTAGAAGAGAGATACATGCAACTAATTTGCCCACTATCCTTCTCCCAGTGCTATAGTTAGGCTCATACGAGAATGCCAACGGCCAAAAGTAAGCCTCAACCACCCTATCCCTAGCGTAAGGTACCTTTGTCGCAAAGTCTGATTTTTTCCACCACCTACAATATAAATTAATACAAGAATTGTGTATGAGTAATTGTTTAACAAGAATTTAGAGGCATTTGGTATAGGAGAAATTTTTAGATGTCCGGGAATCTCGATTTTCAAAAATATGATTTTTATATTCAGTTTACGATAATATCTGAAAATTTAAAATTTAAAACAATTCAGTTTTCCGGAAATCCGGGAAAAAACCGTGTACCAAACGGTTATGGAATTATTCCCCTTTTATGGTCTAAAAGTTTTATAGTATAGTTTAGATAATCCGTCATGATATGTGTAATGCAATCAACTCTCACAAAAACTTTAAGTCTTTATGTGAAGGTACATAAAGGTCAACTCTAATGCACCAGGCTCCTCAACTTGTGAGAATAGGGATGAAAATCGATTGTAATTAGTTTTATCTCTTACATTTCTACAAACAGATTGTTTCCCAAACTTGAATATGTTGTCTTCTGCTCACAAGAGAACATTTTTACCACATGAATGATTTTATTATATTTCTTGACAATTTCAGAATATGAATATGGTCAACGGAAAAAAAATAGTAAGGGATTGGAGGGTTGATTGTGATTTGGCATGTTGGACTTCAACATTAATACTATTTCGTTCAATAAAATTCTTCTTAACAATAAGTAACCGTGAAAGACAATTTGACTTCGTGTGTTCTATTTCATCTTTTTTTGTCTAAAAATGAATACATGGCTATAGACTTGTAGCACTTACTTGGTGATAATGCCGATTTCCTTTTGATGCAGTTTCTGTAGCATATTGAAATCTAATTTTGCAAATGTTAGAAGAACTTTGTTGTGGGAAGGATCTTCTTCATAAAAAGACATGTAATGCCTTGCCTCCAACCTAGGAACTCCCTTGTGAAGAGGTTGTCTTAAGCAGTGACTGATTTGGGCAGCGAGAGATGGGTTCAAGTTATTGGTCAAGGACTTAAGGTGAGTGTATGTAAAATCAAGTGCTTCATCAAGTATATCTTCCCCTTGAACCCTTAATTGTGCAGCTTCATACAAGCTCAACATTCCCTGAACATCTTCGGCAAGTTTTTCATTGAGGTTTCCTTTGTTGTTCTTGAACTTGTTAAATATATCTATTACAATTCACCCAAATACGAGCAATGAGATGTTAGTGGGATTATTATGAATCTACATATATATAAAATATGATTAATGCTTAGTATATTTTCTTAAAGTTCTACATACCTGATGAAATGTGATAAAACTTTGTGTATTAAACTGATGAGGGATGTACATTATATATAGACATACTAATGGGCTAAGCCCAAACCTAATACAATCAGACCTAATACAAAAACGCTAATGAAATAAGGAAACCCTAATTACATAATGAAATAAGGAAATCCTAATTACAATATATTTCTAAGGCTAAATTACAATTTACCCTCCTATACTCTAGTTGTGTTTCAAAATACCCTCCTATATTTTCAATTAAATCAATTTACATGCTTGTACTTTCAACGTTCAACAATTAACTATATCTATTAAAATTTCATCCACCTCGGTTAGAATTTCAAGTGAACCAATCTTTCACTCCTCATCCTCAATCCACCTCCGTTAAAATTTGATGTGGGTTTTCAAGAAGATAATAAGAAATGTGATGTTACGTAATAAACTTTTAGGATAAGAAGGTGAAAGACTATGCCTGATAACTAAACATCATGTGTTCCCGGTCTGTGCTGTAATGGTACATCACTGCATCAACAAGGCATTTTAGGATATCTATCCTACCATGGTGCTTCTGAATTGTTGCAGCTGTTGGAAAATGTTAATGAATTAAAGAAAATAATATCGTTGATTTTCTTTCTTAATTCGTTTATTGGCAAGACGTGATTTTCTCTGGCAGTATCGTTGTCATCCACAATGTGAATAATCGGGGTAGGGGGGTTTGGCTGGGTTTCAAAATGATAGAGGAGCTGGTCTTCTTCCTCATCCTGGACCTTATCCTCATAGATAGGATTTTGGGTATGGAAAGAGGTTTTCGAATGGCCGCCACCACGATAAATAGATTGTCTCTAATATGAAGCTTCAAAGAGTGAAGAAACTCTGTCAAGAAAGTACATTTCTTTTCAGGAGGTATGGTAATGCCATTTTCCTATACTTTACTGCTACTGCATCAAGCAATTTAATGGTTAATTTGCTTCCTATGGATGTCTCCCATTTCTTACTATAGGGACACAAATCATTTTTCTCATTTTGGCTTTGAAGGGAAGAAGACAATGTAGAAGTTTTACTCACGTTACATTAACATAATGGGATGGAATTTTAACAGACGTGGTTAATTGATGATTTTCAAAAGTACAAGTAGGTAAATTGTTTTACTTGAAAGTATAGGAGGGTATTTTGAAACACAACTAAAGTAGGGGAGGGTAATTTGTAATTTAGCCTATTTCTAACATACCTGATGAAATGTGATATCCTTTTTGCCTAAGCAAACGAAACAATAACGCATGATAGTGAAGGCTCCCTTCTTCTGTGCAGATGTTATTGTTAGTGAATGTATTGTGGATTTGTTCTAAAGCTTCGTTAATTTCACGTTCAAAATGGTAAGATATACCCAAACGTTGAACTGAGTCAATGAAGTTTAGTTTTTGTGTAACATTATTGCCTGAACATAGAAACATCATCTTCACTTCATCTTTTAGCATTTGAACTTGTTGCTTCATATTGTCACTGACTTCCAGCTGCAATTAGTTACGAGGAATTAAATGTTCATGGAGCATTTAAATTTTTAAATATGTAAAAGTCATGATAAAAATTTCTTTTTATGGGAATACCCCAATGATTGATCAGCTGCACGTGTTATATTTTTTAGGTTTGAAATAGAAGTTTTACTAGAAACGGGTGAGGGGATCTTAATATTGTAATACAAAAGTAAGCTCTTAATTGAACAATTCAATTGTGAAGCTTTGCATATTTCTGTATGTCAAGTTCAATACTCATCTCAATTTTAGATAGTGAATTAAGAAAGAACAATGGAGGAATTTTACTTTTTTTTTCTTTCACCAAAAACTGAATCTAAAGTACATATTAGAAAAAACCTGTTTAGTGATGGAATTGCTATAGAATTTTCGTGGTTAATTTCATCCTCGCAACTATTTTTCGTCATACATTCCCTCACAAATGAGGTTTGCAATGGAATTTGCTAGGAAAATCGAATTAGCCCCAAATTTTGTGAGGAAAATATTATTGAAATTCCGTCACTACACAGGTTTTTTCTAGTATGACATAAGTAGATCTTCAGCAGATAGTTCTCTACCTTAATGTCATGAGTAATGCTGATAATTTTTACACACACTAATAAAAGAAAGATTACTACCTTGTGAGGTGTGAGAAAAGTTTTGAGTACGAAGAGTGTGCAAGAATAAGATTACTTTTATACCTATGGAACCTTTTTTTCATATTAATTCCCGTAGGCCATTCAAATCAGAAAATCCAGGGAAGAGGAAAGATGAACATATTACTGAACAAAACCATACAAGAAAAATGACATACAATTTCCCAAGCTAAGAAGAAAGATAAAATCATAAACAAATTGATAATATAACTGATGAAAACCTATATTAGGGAAGAGCTTAAAAAACGTAATAATTTTGTTTTCTTGATCTATATAAAAACCTTCTATATATCACTATAATTTTAGCTCTAAGTGTTTCTAAGAAGCAAGAAATACAATAAAAAGGAAAACCTACCACATAAAAACTATAAAAAATTCAAGAATTTAAAAAATTAAACTCTTTATTCAAACTTTACAGTTTACACTTAACTAATTAATGGAAAAATTAATTCTTATGTTACAGAAGTTTGTAAATCTCCTTTAACTCAGTTCAAAAACGTGCCTAACTTTTTTTTATTATTATTAATAAAAATTCTGGTGGGATCCATTTTGCCTCTACGCAGGGAAGAAAGCTAATCTCTAGAGATGGCAAAACAGGCTCGATTTGCCGAGCCAATCCGCCCAACCCGTTAAACGGGATGGAGTGAGCTGAGTTTTTTAACCCATCTCAAAAGCAGCGGGGCAGACTCATATTTTGGCAAGTTGATGGCAAGCATAGGCGGGTCAGTGTAATAGGCTCGGGATGACGGGCCAACCCGCCCAACCAGCCAAACGGGACGGGGCAGACTGAATTTTTTAGTTCACTTTCAAAAGTGGGGCAGGACGGACTGACTCATTTTTTGACGGATTAATGGCAGGGTGGAGCGAGGCAGGGCGGGCCGCCCCCACCTCTTGCTATGCTGGAGAAATACAAAGCCCCTAGTTAATATATAGCTGAGTTTTTTATAATTTTTATTCATATTTCTACTATGGTACGTCTCTCGCATAGGAACTAGACTAATCAAAGATTAAAATAATCTAATATTTGAAAACAAAAAATATCACCAGAGTAACAATACTCCTATTAACGTATGCACGAAAAAAGTGATTATTGTTATAAAAAAAAAAAAAGTGATTATTTAAATATTGTACCAACGATTCTGAATCATATTGAAGGAAAACATCGCCCCAAATGCTAGGACGAAAATTTACACAAGGTCGCGTGGAATCAATAGGTGCGGAAGCTGCAAGAGACATGGTCGTTCAGTTTCAAGAGGTGGGTTGCAAAGGATTCAACGTGGAATTGGAGGATTTCGTATGTGTTGAGGTGCTTAAGAATGGGATGAGCAATTGATTAAGATCACTCTACTTCTATTTGTGTTCTTGAATAATTCTGTATGTGTTGAGGTGCTTAAGAATGGGAAGAATTATTAGTCCAATATATACTACTTATAGTAACAGATTTAGATGCATTTAACACGAGACAAACAATAATAATTAGAATAGTTTATCACAATTTGATATTTTAAAACCTTTAAGTATTTCTTATTAGAAAAATTAATTGTTTATTAGGAGTAGTTTAGAATTAGGATCAGATTAATTAAAAATGACAAGATTTCTTACTATTAAGTCAAAGTTCTAATAATTTGATTTATTTTATGTTTTTAATTTGTTAGGTAAAGGGTGGGTCATGGAAGATGGTGGGTGGGTGAATTTCATTAGGGACTGGGATATGACACGTGGATGACGATTCTGTTGTTGATTTGTTCAACATTTTTTACTCAGATTCTGTTGTTGATTTGTTCAACATTTTTTACTCAGATAAAAGATTTGATTATTGTAGCGATGAAGTATACACCAGCAAAGAGCGTCGAAGCAAGTGACTGAAATAATTGAAATCTACTGGGACGGTTGCCTTCAATTATTCTATGGGATCCTTTATTTTATTTGGAAGGCATGGTACTTGTATGAAATGCATCTAAAGGTGTGAATACATATATACATATGAAAATAATATTAGGAAATAAAATTTTATTTTCTACACATACATTATATTATGTGTAGCCTATTTGTTTTTCTCTTTTCTCGTCATATGGGTCCACTTAGGCCCCACATATTTTTATGTATGTGTTCGATATAATTTTATCAGAGAGAGAGGGACAATGTAACACCCCGTGTGCACCCGGCGTATTAAACATACAGAGGGTAATGACGCAACTAATTAAATGCGGAAGTTAACTTTTTCTTTTCAATTATGACGTTATTATTATTAATCAAGTTGATTACTTATTCCTTTTTCAAAATATTGCATGTATGTAAATTGCAATAAAGACCTAACTGAATAACCTCCTGACATAATGTGTATCTAATCACGGAACTACAACACATAGACCGGACAATATCATGATACATTATACAACTCAAGACTAAATAAACATAACATAATCAATGTGGCATGGACAACCCCTATACTCACCAAATAAGGAAACAAAGCCCAATCAATGTCTCAAAGCAAATAACAATATACTGAAATAAAGCATGACAATCTCTAACATATCAGCTCAACAACATGCATATCAACTCAACTCAACTCAGCTCTGGTGTCCTGCCGCTAGAGGTATCAACCCCCGAGGTACCTGAACCTGAAAATACGCCCAACACGGGGTGAGATCTCTAAAAGAAATCTCAGTAAGACAAGGGATCCTCAAGAATCTCTCTACCCCAAGCTCACTTACATATGCAATATAAGTTCCAAATCAGTATAATAATATCATTTCCAAAATCCGTGCAATGCAACATATATCTATGTCATGTGTGTATAATCATACTCGCCAGAGAATAAAAATGTAGGGATTACATACGTCTACAACCTACAGTACAAGGAACACCTCTTGTACTTCACCCACAGAATCACCATCTTATATGTCTCCACATACTCAAGCTTACCGTCTAGGAGAAACACTACATACATATCATATGGCACTTGCACTCAATATAACAGCTCAATAACATTTCAAATATTCATCACATAATTTCATAAAACACATCATGCATATAAACCATTCTTCCATGCAGTGTTTTAAAACCCCACCCCACCCCCCGGGTTGACCCGGGTCAACCTTGACCCCTCCCCTCCGAGGGTTGGGGTCACAAGTTGGACCCTATATACACATCGACCCCTCCGACCCCCAAAACTCGGCCGGGTTTCAGTGACTCCCCCGGGTCAGAGGGGTCACTGCATGTTTTTTTTTAAATTCCATGAAACAACGTCGTTTTATTAAAAAATAAATAAAATAAAAATGCTTGCAAACCTAAATCTAATCATCCTCTTCTCTCCCAGTGACCTAGATGTCTTCAATCTTCACCTCGCTGCCGTGAATCTTCTAGAAAATGAAAGAATTTTACCCATGCAAATGAAATCCTTACGATCGTTGATTGAAAATGTAAGAACCCGCACCGCTAATTAAGGTAACTAGCGAATTAATTATGATAATTAGGAAATAATTCCATAATTGACCCTAATAATTAAAAATGGGCTTAGATAATTATATTGAGTGAGTAAAAATGCTGAAAGTCGCTTTTCGGAAGAAAAGCGCAGATACCGGTTCTGCTACTCGGTATAAATGCGTACCGGAAAAGTATCCCAGAAAATTATAACGAACGCATGATAATTACTAGAATATTATGTAGGACTTGTAAAACAAGTTTCAAGTCAAAATAACGTAATCTGATGCCAGAACTGATACTGGCTATGGAAAAGCGCGTACCGGAAAGGTGCTCCGAAAAATAAAATAAAAATATGACAAATCTTAGAAAAATGCGTAGGTCTAGAATCCGAAGTTTGGGATCAAGATCTTTTACTTTGCGATTAAGGCTAATACTGCGCGTTATGACTCATGTGGCTATATAACCAACTTATGGCACATAACCCTAGGCATATGCAGCTTCTCTACGTGAGAATTTCTGCAGCCTTGGGCAGCCACCTTGCCATTCTCCTCATCCCTTCACCTTTGGAGCCAAGAAACCTCATTTCTTCTTGGTTCCTTCACAAAAACACTTGGTAAGAGTGAGTGTGATCCTTGGGTTTGGTGTGGGTGGAATCATTCTGAGTTGTGCCAGTGTGTGTGAGGTTAGTGAGCATGAGTTTGGAGCTTTGGTGATGGCTACCTTGTGGGAGTCATTGTGAGCTTCAAAGTGCCACCTTGTGGTGCAAGAACCCATCTTGGTGTGCCATTTTCGTGCTCCTACTTAGGCTGAGTTTGAAGTGTCTTGAGTGAGCTCCAAGAGCAGCCTTGCCTCTGTTTTGAGCTTTGGTAAGTTCCCTCACCTTTGATCTTAAGTTTCAATGCTTAAAGTTGATGTCTTGGCCATGTTTAATGAGTAAACAAGAGGGTATAAGGTATATGAACCTAAAATGAACTAAAGATGCATGCTTTAACGTGTACATGTATTAAAAGTTGGACCTTTGGGATGGATACTCACGAAATGCAGAAACTGCATTCTGTCGTGAGATATCCGGATATTCGTCGAACATATATCCGGATATCAGTATCCGGATATGGTATCCGGATATTGATATCCGGATATGGGATCTGGGTATCCGGATATGACATATACGGATATGTCCAGTGTGATATCCGGATATGACATATCCGGATATGTTCTTCATGATATCCGGATATCCTGGGTTCTGCGCAGACAGTAGTTTTTCTGTATGAACAGTAAGCTATGGGGTGTGTGTGGACCCTAGTTTAAGGAAGTTGAACTTCTGTAATAAATGGACTAAGTCAGAATCATATGATTAAGGGCTTATGGCTTTGATGGAAGCCTTAAGACGTAAAACGTAAAGGAAAGGCGTAGTCTTTGAAGTTGTATGCTTGTGATGCATTTATATTGACTTATTAATGGTCCATATCAGATTGTGATACTGCTGTTTGTGGACTTGTGAGTGGTTGGACTCTTGGCTTGGATAGCTAGCTTGCAAGGTAAGCTTTCGTGTCCTCGGTTTAGCCATTTTGATGTTCCACCATGTCCCATGGGGATGAGTTTATGCATGCTGTGTTACATGCTTTGATTATTTTGGAAATGCTGTTGAGCTGTTTATATGTAATGAGCTATTATGATATGCATGTGGTGTCCACCTAGACGGCAATCCTGAGTATGTAGTACATACAAGATGGAGAAGCATGTGGGTGAGGTGCAGGTAGTATCCATGTACTCATGTAGGCATAGACGTATTCCTACATTTCTCTGGCCAGTAGATTTGAAAGCACACATGACATGATTAATTGCTGCATCGCATGATTTTAGAACTTATACTGTAATACTGTTTTTAGAACTTATATTACACATGTAAGTGAGCTTGGGGTGGAGACTCCTTGAGGACCCCTTGTCTTACTGAGATTTCTTGTTAGAGATCTCACCCCACGTTTGGGGACGCTTATTTCAGGATCAGGTAATGTTGAGGGCTCAGGTGGCAGGAGGCCAGAGTTGAGCTGATTGATGATATGCTGACTGCTGTTATGCTATTTCTACTGTTGTTTATGTTTTCTGCTTTAATTATGCTAAGTTTATGTTGAGACTATTTGTGGGCATTGTTGCCTTATTTGGTGAGCATGGGGTTTGTCCATGCCACATGATTGTTATCGTCTTTTTATGTTGATGTTGTAATTAAAGTATCAGGATTTTGACCCAGGCTACTTGTGTAGACCTGTGGCTTTAGATACTCACTTATATTTATGTACGAGGTATTCAGTTAGTTGTCTTGCAATTTACATACAGGCAGTATTTTTATGAAAATGATTAAGTAATCAAGTTGGTTAAGTTAATGACGTCATAATTGAATTAAAGAAAAAGTTATTCCGCATTTTAATTAAGCGTGGCTTAATACGATAGTGTGTTAACAGACCGGGTTAACACGGGCTGTTACATTTTATGGTATCAGAGCACTTTCTAGGGAAAAGCCTGTATGTATTGCAATAACTTAGGATGTGTCGTTGCGTGTCTACTTTGTGTTCACTCTGACTGGTGTGCGTCACGATAATGCATATGTGACCACATGGCGTGGGCCTGATCAACTCATTCTTTGTGTAACTTGTGCAGAGTCATGGTGCCACCAAGGAGGAACACGAGTACGAGCGAGGATCAGACGGATCCTGTCCTGGCTGCATTAGCTGAGATGCAGGCGGCCCGACTAGCCGACCAGGAAGCCACGAGGCTGGCGAACCGGGCGATGCTGGACGCAATTCGAGATGCGAACCGGCAAACCACGGCAGAGGTTCTGGAGGAGAACCGGATGGCCAACATGACTATGATGAGGGTCATGTTGGAGGAGTTGAGGGCTGGTCCTGCTGCGGGCCAGGGTCCTCCACCACCTCCACCGCCGCCACCGCCTCCACCTCCGCCTAGTCAACAGGGGGACACCCAGAGCCAGATGGGTGAGGGTAGTCACTTGACGGGGGCTATGCAGACTATCCCCGTTCTTGCTGAGGATCGTGACGAGATCGATCGCCGGCTGAATGCTTTCCGTAAGCATAAGCCACCTACCTTCGACGGATCGTATGATCCTATTGCTGCTGCTAGATGGCTACAGGCGCTGGACAAGATTTTCCGGATCATGCAGTGCACCGATCCGCAGAAGTTGCTGTTCGCCACTTATATGCTGGAGGGCGAGGCCCATGAGTGGTGGACCAACCTGTCTCAGGTCTATGAGATGCAGGGTCATGTGATGACGTGGCCATTCTTCGAGGAGAGCTTCTTGGGTCAATACTTTCCATATGACTCACAGGAGAGGAAGCAGGGGGAGTTTGACCGGTTGGTACAGGGCTCGTTGTCTGTTGACGAGTACCTGGCCAAGTTTAATGAGCTGGTCAAGTTCTCTCATTTCCGCATGGCGAGGCCTACTCCTACATTCTTGGCGGCCAAGTTCCGGAGGGGACTTAATGAGGATATTGCTGGACATCTCGCCGGTTCTGCTTCGAGAGACTTCGGAGCGTTGGTGCAGCAGTGCCGCGACATCGAGGACTACTGCCGGGCGAGTCAGGCCAAGGTTGAGGTGCCGCAGAGCGCTGGTGGTTCTACTCCCTGGAAGAACAAGAACTTTGCCAACAAGGGCAAGGGCAAACCACCGTTGGCGGCTAAGCAAGCGCCAAATCAGTTCAGAAAGACTGCTGCTCCGGGGAACGCCGCTAGACCTCCTGCTCCCAGATGTTCGGGATGCGGGAAGTCACATTTTGGGCCGTGCTCTACCGGTCAGCTGATTTGCTTCCAGTGTGGCAAGGAGGGCCACTACTCTAGAGATTGCCCGTCGGCGAGAGTTGCTGCAGTACAGGCTGTGCCGTTGCAGATGGTTCCTACTGGGGCACCAGTCGTGCCACCTACTACCGGACGAGTCTACACGCTTGATCGTCAGCAGTCGGACAGAGCTCCGAACCTGGTCAGAGGTACTGTTACCATTGGTGGATCAACTATTGATGTTTTGTTTGATTCCGGGGCAACGCACTCTTTTGTTGCTACCCCTATTGCTGTGGGGCTTGAGTTGCCCAGTGATGTGCTTTCTCCACCGATGCGGGTTACCACCGCCACCGGAGAAAAATGTTTGACCTCCACTGTTCATCGCGATGTAGCGTTTCAGTGGGATGGCCGTGACTTCTCGGTAGATCTGATAGGATTGCCGATGGCCAACCTTCAAATTATTTTGGGCATGGATTGGTTGTCCAGAAACTGTGCAATGATTGACTGTTGTGCCAAGAAAGTGGTGATGTCTCCGGGTGGGTCCACAGCCAGTTCCTCACCGTTCATTTCAGTCCTGCAGGCGAGGAGGGCCTTGAGAGCAGGGGCATTTGGCTATGTCATGTTGGGAGGTTTGGTGAGTGGGACACAGGAGGATCTCACTGGCATTCCTGTGGTGAGGGAATTCCTCGAGGTGTTTCCTGAGGAGATTCCTGAGTTTCCACCACAGAGGGAGATAGAGTTCTCCATCGACTTATTGCCTGGTGTGGGGCCTATATCGTTGGCTCCATACCGGATGTCGCCACCAGAGTTGGCGGAGCTGAAGAAGCATATCGAGGAGCTTTCAGCGAAAGACTTTATTCGGCCGAGTGTGTCTCCCTGGGGAGCACCGGTCATTTTTGTAAAAAAGAAAGATGGGACCATGCGGTTGTGCACCGACTACAGACAGTTGAACAAGGTAACAATCAAGAACAAGTACCCTCTTCCACGCATTGATGATTTGCTGGATCAGCTCAGGGGTGCTTGCGTGTATTCCAAGATCGACCTCCGGTCCGGTTACCACCAGATACGGGTAAAGCCGGAGGATGTCCCAAAGACAGCGTTTCGCTCGAGGTACGGGCACTACGAGTACTTGGTGATTCCGTTTGGACTCACCAATGCACCCGCAGTGTTCATGGACTACATGAACAGGATCTTCCAGCCGTACCTGGATCAGTTTGTGATCGTCTTCATTGACGACATCTTGATCTACTCCAAGACGGAGGAGGAGCATACCGAGCACTTGAAGATTGTGTTGCAAGTGCTAAAAGAGAAAAAGCTTTATGCTAAGCCGTCGAAATGCGAGTTTTGGCTCAAGGCGGTTAAATTTCTGGGTCATGTGATTTCTGCTAATGGAGTTGCAGTTGATCCTAACAAGATTGAGGTCGTAATGGACTGGGAGAGGCCCAAGACGGTTACAGAAGTGAGAAGCTTCCTGGGTTTGGCAGGTTACTATCGGAGGTTCATAGAAGGATTCTCCAAGATGGTGCTACCAATGACTCGCCTTACCCGAAAGGAGACTCCATTCGTGTGGACACATGAGTGTGAGGAATGTTTCCAGGAGTTGAAGGAGAGACTGACTACTGCTCCTGTGTTAGTCCTTCCTGATCCTGCGGAGCAATTCGAGTTATACTGCGATGCCTCTGGTAAAGGACTTGGCTGTGTGCTGATGCAGAAAGGGAAAGCGGTTGCTTACGCTTCAAGACAGTTAAAACCTCATGAGGAGAACTACCCGACTCACGACTTGGAGTTGGCAGCCATTGTTTTTGCTTTCAAGATTTGGAGGCATTACCTGTTTGGCATGAAGTTTGCTGTATTCAGTGATCACAAGAGCCTGAAGTATCTGTTTGACCAGAAGGAGTTGAACATGAGACAGCGTAGATGGATGGAGTTCTTGAAGGACTACGACTTTGAGTTGAGGTACCATCTTGGCAAGGCCAATGTGGTAGCCGATGCCTTGAGTCGGAAATCCGTGAGCTTATCCAGTTTAATGATGAACGACTACGAGGTGATCGAGAAGTTCAGAGACTTGAGAGTGAACTCCTTGTTTGGGGGTGCACTGCTTGAGTTAGAAACCGCAGAAGTGATTAATGAGCTCATGGAAAAGATCAAAGAGGCGCAAGTGCAAAAAGAGTGCCTTGATTACGTAAAGAACCAGGACGGTGTGTCTTGGAACGAGGATGGATTGCTGCTGTTCCAGAAGAGGATTGTTATTCCTCGAGGGCCATTGACCGAAGAGGTTATGGCAGAGGCTCATAAGGGCCGGTTTACTATTCACCCTGGTGCCACAAAAATGTACCACGACCTAAAGAGGAATTTTTGGTGGCCGGGCATGAAGAAGGACATAGCGGTCTACGTGTCCAAGTGCCTTATTTGTCAGAAAGTAAAGATCGAGCACCAGAAACCGTCTGGTAAACTTCAACCTCTGGAGATTCCACAGTGGAAGTGGGAGAGTATTTCCATGGACTTCGTGGTGGGATTGCCTAAAACTCAGGCTGGTTGTGACTCTATCTGGGTCATTGTGGACAGATTGACCAAGTCTGCCCATTTTCTTCCATTGAAGGTGAGCTTCACTACCGAGCAGTTGGCCAAGCTATATGTCCGCGAGATTGTGAGGCTTCACGGGGTGCCCGAGAGTATCATCAGTGATAGGGACCCGAAGTTCACATCTCGGTTCTGGGAGGCGCTGCAGGAGGCTTTTGGTACGCAGTTGAGATTGAGTACCGCCTATCACCCTCAGACTGACGGACAGACTGAGCGGACCATCCAGACATTGGAGGACATGCTGAGAGCTTGCACGTTGGAGCAGGGTTCTGCATGGGATAGGTACCTTCCGTTGGTTGAATTCTCGTACAACAACAGTTTTCATGCTAGTCTGGGCATGGCACCCTACGAGGCGCTGTATGGTAGGAGGTGTCGGACTCCTACCTGCTGGTCTGAGGTTGGAGATAAAGAGCTGTTTGGCTTGGACTTTGTCCAAGATACTACCCTACAGATCCAGATGATCAGGGAAAAGTTGAAGCAGGCGCAGAATCGCCAGAAGAGCTACTATGATGTCAAGCATCGACCACTGGAGTTCAGTGAGGGTGAGCACGTGTTTGTGAAACTTTCACCTGTCACCGGTGTTGGACGGGCACTCGGCGTGAGGAAGTTGAGCCCGCGATTCATAGGGCCCTACCAGATCCTTGGTAGAGTAGGACCAGTTGCCTATCGACTCGCCTTACCTCCGAACCTCGCCAACATCCACGACGTGTTTCACGTGTCTCAGCTTCGAAAGTACATAGCAGACCCTTCGCACGTGGTGCAGCCGGATGATGTGGAGGTTCGGGAGAACCTAAAGACTCCCGTCGGACCACTCAAGATCCTCGATCGTGGCGAGAAACAGCTTAGGAGCAAGATCATTCCGATGGTCAAAGTGCAATGGTCAGGAAGAACTCCTGAGGAGTGCACGTGGGAGCGAGAGGATGAGCTTCTCCGACAGTATCCCGACTTTCGAGACAGGTATGTTTCTGATTTTGAGGACAAAATCCTTAAAAAGGTGGGGTGAATGTAAGAACCCGCACCGCTAATTAAGGTAATAGCGAATTAATTATGATAATTAGGAAATAATTCCATAATTGACCCTAATAATTAAAAATGGGCTTAGATAATTATATTGAGTGAGTAAAAATGCTGAAAGTCGCTTTTCGGAAGAAAAGCGCAGATACCGGTTCTGCTACTCGGTATAAATGCGTACCGGAAAAGTATCCCAGAAAATTATAACGAACGCATGATAATTACTAGAATATTATGTATACTTGTAAAACAAGTTTCAAGTCAAAATAACGTAATCTGATGCCAGAACTGATACTGGCTATGGAAAAGCGCGTACCGGAAAGGTGCTCCGAAAAATAAAATAAAAATATGACAAATCTTAGAAAAATGCGTAGGTCTAGAATCCGAAGTTTGGGATCAAGATCTTTTACTTTGCGATTAAGGCTAATACTGCGCGTTATGACTCATGTGGCTATATAACCAACTTATGGCACATAACCCTAGGCATATGCAGCTTCTCTACGTGAGAATTTCTGCAGCCTTGGGCAGCCACCTTGCCATTCTCCTCATCCCTTCACCTTTGGAGCCAAGAAACCTCATTTCTTCTTGGTTCCTTCACAAAAACACTTGGTAAGAGTGAGTGTGATCCTTGGGTTTGGTGTGGGTGGAATCATTCTGAGTTGTGCCAGTGTGTGTGAGGTTAGTGAGCATGAGTTTGGAGCTTTGGTGATGGCTACCTTGTGGGAGTCATTGTGAGCTTCAAAGTGCCACCTTGTGGTGCAAGAACCCATCTTGGTGTGCCATTTTCGTGCTCCTACTTAGGCTGAGTTTGAAGTGTCTTGAGTGAGCTCCAAGAGCAGCCTTGCCTCTGTTTTGAGCTTTGGTAAGTTCCCTCACCTTTGATCTTAAGTTTCAATGCTTAAAGTTGATGTCTTGGCCATGTTTAATGAGTAAACAAGAGGGTATAAGGTATATGAACCTAAAATGAACTAAAGATGCATGCTTTAACGTGTACATGTATTAAAAGTTGGACCTTTGGGATGGATACTCACGAAATGCAGAAACTGCATTCTGTCGTGAGATATCCGGATATTCGTCGAACATATATCCGGATATCAGTATCCGGATATGGTATCCGGATATTGATATCCGGATATGGGATCTGGGTATCCGGATATGACATATCCGGATATGTCCAGTGTGATATCCGGATATGACATATCCGGATATGTTCTTCATGATATCCGGATATCCTGGGTTCTGCGCAGACAGTAGCTTTTCTGTATGAACAGTAAGCTATGGGGTGTGTGTGGACCCTAGTTTAAGGAAGTTGAACTTCTGTAATAAATGGACTAAGTCAGAATCATATGATTAAGGGCTTATGGCTTTGATGGAAGCCTTAAGACGTAAAACGTAAAGGAAAGGCGTAGTCTTTGAAGTTGTATGCTTGTGATGCATTTATATTGACTTATTAATGGTCCATATCAGATTGTGATACTGTTGTTTGTGGACTTGTGAGTGGTTGGACTCTTGGCTTGGATAGCTAGCTTGCAAGGTAAGCTTTCGTGTCCTCGGTTTAGCCATTTTGATGTTCCACCATGTCCCATGGGGATGGGTTTATGCATGCTGTGTTACATGCTTTGATTATCTTGGAAATGCTGTTGAGCTGTTTATATGTAATGAGCTATTATGATATGCATGTGGTGTCCACCTAGACGGCAATCCTGAGTATGTAGTACATACAAGATGGAGAAGCATGTGGGTGAGGTGCAGGTAGTATCCATGTACTCATGTAGGCATAGACGTATTCCTACATTTCTCTGGCCAGTAGATTTGAAAGCACACATGACATGATTAATTGCTGCATCGCATGATTTTAGAACTTATACTGTAATACTGTTTTTAGAACTTATATTACACATGTAAGTGAGCTTGGGGTGGAGACTCCTTGAGGACCCCTTGTCTTACTGAGATTTCTTGTTAGAGATCTCACCCCACGTTTGGGGACGCTTATTTCAGGATCAGGTAATGTTGAGGGCTCAGGTGGCAGGAGGCCAGAGTTGAGCTGATTGATGATATGCTGACTGCTGTTATGCTATTTCTACTGTTGTTTATGTTTTCTGCTTTAATTATGCTAAGTTTATGTTGAGACTATTTGTGGGCATTGTTGCCTTATTTGGTGAGCATGGGGTTTGTCCATGCCACATGATTGTTATCGTCTTTTTATGTTGATGTTGTAATTAAAGTATCAGGATTTTGACCCAGTCTACTTGTGTAGACCTGTGGCTTTAGATACTCACTTATATTTATGTACGAGGTATTCAGTTAGTTGTCTTGCAATTTACATACAGGCAGTATTTTTATGAAAATGATTAAGTAATCAAGTTGGTTAAGTTAATGACGTCATAATTGAATTAAAGAAAAAGTTATTCCGCATTTTAATTAAGCGTGGCTTAATACGATAGTGTGTTAACAGACCGGGTTAACACGGGCTGTTACAGAAAACAAAAACTCATTCGTACTTCCTTTAAACTTTCCTTTGTCAGTGACCTTATCAAAAGAGGCAGAACCGGGTCAGCATAGTTACCCCATTAGAATACAAGTTTTGTACTTTGGTATCTTGATACTTTAATTAGGTTATGTAATATTGACTTGTTGTTGTGATTGGTGAATTATGTTAAGTATATTTTGAATTTTTGATGATTGGTGATTTGGTTTTTAATATTTTCATATAGGATATATATATTTATAATTTTTTAATATATAAAACCGGGTCAGCGTAGTGGCCCCCTGACCCCCCGATTGAACCCGTGACTCCGTGACCCTTGACCTTGGTCGGGTCGATGGTCGGGCCGAGTTTTTAAACACTGCTTCCATGAGGTATGGTGGAACCAACAATGGGCAGAATCGAGGACACGAAAGCTTACCTCGCAAGCTAACAGTCCAAACAATAGTCCACATCAGTCCACGGTCACCAAACAACACACTCAAGGTCTATTTATACCAGAAACATCATTAATATTCAAAGCCCAAAGTTCCATTAAGTGTTTAAGACTTTCCAACTTGTTTTAAGTGATTTTAGGCTAAATCTGCATGAGGTATTCGAATACTCCTCGATGAGTATTCAAATACTCCATATCTCCAGAAAATATCTGAATATTCAAAAATATTTAATCATAAACATTTTTTATGATTAATATCTCATTACTTTTTTATTTTAATTACTCACTCAGTAGCTACCAAATAGAAAGCAAGAGTCTTTCTCCCACCCAAGGCATACTGCAAGGTGTTTACAAGATTGAGGGGGAAGAATCAATGGGAAAAGTGGTCTCTTGAGGAATTTCTATGGATAGGAAGGTGGTGGCAAGTGAGGAACACCAACTCAGAAAATGGAGGCACGTAGAATTAGTTTAGAAGAATGAAAACTGACCTAGAAAGGTGTGCCCTATAGTATATACTAGTGAGTTACTCGTGCTTGCCCGGGGGAAAAGAATGAAATCGTTGCCGCCGTCGTTGGTTAATCATCGCACCGGTAAATCAACACCTTCATTTTGTTATCAAGCTCTGAACGGTACTATGGTGGAGGTATAAACATGAAGGAACAACAAATAAAAAAGCAAACATGTTACTTGAGAATTATGTGAAATAAAAAAAATTATCTTGCTATTTTGTGCTATTTTTGAACTTTAAAAGACTTCAGCGTTCTCACGGAACTTATAAATATCAACCACAAACAAATCTACAACTCATGGGCATTGATTGTTATGTAAAACTAATATAATTATGTACTCAATAATTCATTCTTTAAATATAATCATCAATGAACCTTCTCCTTTGTATTATTATTTAATATGACCCCGTCTTATTGTTTCAATCGTACACAAAATTTGCTACAAAATGAAATCAATTAATATACATGAAGAAAAAAAATTAAATGTTATGCTGATTGTTCATTTTATTTAGATGTTTGTTTCTGAAATATTTACAACAGTACATCTGATTATCTTAACCATACAACGACGAGTTTGTTAAACAGTAGATATAAAGGGGGAAACATGTTCGCGCGCGGGGTGGGCCGGCCCTCCGGGCCGAGCTAATTTTGCCACCTCTAATTGTCAATATTTTCTATCAACTTATAATATGTTTTCGTATTTATCCATATAAAAAGGTTCTTATACTTATGTCTAGATTACTATGTATCTATTTTTTCTGTAGTTGTACCATATATATTAGATGAAGAGTTCAAAAATATTTGATTTAATACGTTTAATATTATAACAAACATTTTATAGTTGAAGTTAAATGTGGTAATATCAAAAGACCATTCATTTGCTTAATTACATAAGTATAAATAATTGTTCACAATATATATATATATATATATATATATATATATATATAAACATATATTTAATGCATCATATTTAATCTGAATAGGGTTAGTTTAGAGGGTTTGTTTTTTCTAAAGTTACTTTAGATAACTTTATCTAATGTTCACCTAAACAACATTTTTTTGGGGCGGGAATCATGGTATTTTTGTAATTTTAATTTATTTCAAGGTTATAATAGTCTTTATCATTCTAATTTTTTAATTTGTCAACCCAAAATGACGTCGTTTCGATGAACATTAGTCAAAGTTGTCTAAAGTAACATTAAATACTTTTTTCCCTAGTTTAGATGCTTGTTTTTAAAGTATTTACAACAATAAATCCAATGATCAGCCACAAAAAGATAGATTTGTTAGACAATAAATATAAAAAAAAATGTGATAGCGGGTGAACTCTACTATTTGGCGGGCAGGGTGGGCTGGCCCTACAGGTCCCATTTTACCACCTTTAATTATCAACATTTTATATGAGCTTGTAATATATTTTTATATTTAAAAATAATAAGTTATGTCTAATTTATATTTTAAAGTCACATATAATTTCAAAAAAATTAAATATAACTATAAGTGTAATTTTGCAATAATGGTGCCAGTAGAGTGTTTAAACCCAGAATTCCCTTGAGTTCTTTACTATATTGCATCTCCTACATATAGTCTTACTCTACTTATAGCTGAACCTTCCTAATTGCTATTGTTTTATACCCTTTTAAAGTTGACATATACGCATAAATACAACGTTATTATATTTTCAAAATTTATGACGAGATTTAATTTCATAGCAAATTATTAAAAGAATTCTGCCACAAATTCCCTCGTAAACCATATCAAGACTTGCCGACGCAAAATCTATCGTAATATACGACGGTTAAAATCTCATCACCGTTGAATATGTTGATCCCCAGCTTTGCGATGGCAAATATTGTCATAAATAATTTTGTCACGGTATTTCGTCGAAAATACCCTTTTTGCGACGAATTTTATTGCAATCGCAATTTGCGACAGATTTTATTGCCTTCACAATTTGCCATTGACTTTGCTACATAATATTGGCAATGAAGATTTGGACAACCTTCCATCATAATTAGCGTTGCAAAGTGCGGCGAAGTTTATGTCGTCGCAAGATTCTGTCACAATAGGAGCATTTTCTAGTAATGATGATCATACCTGCGCTTAGTTCCTCTGAATTTGTAGTCGATAAGTGTTCTGATTATGCTCCCCTTGTATGGCAGCATTCGTTCTTATTGGTGGAGAGTGGTAACCTTCACAGGCTACTCCTTGGGTGAGATGCTTATAATTAGGCTAAGCCTTTTATAGATGCAGCGGCAATTAGAGGTGTTTGCCCTCATGCCATTGGCTCATATAAGGGTGGTGTTACTCTGAGCAGTTGATGTTGTGTGGCCGCAATTCTTTGTGTAACTGGTAGCGCAGGTCAAGTAGTTGTGGGATGACCAAATTACATGGGATGGTCACGTTTCCTTTCTTACTAAGCAATGATCTTTGGGCTCCTCATTGGTTGGATGTGGACCTATAATCCCGTGTGGGATGATTCTAGATAAATGCGCTATATATGGGGTAATTTTAATAACTTTCATTAAGATAAAAAAAAGTATATTATTAATGTGAATTTACACATATAAAAAAATAAATTTATTATTCAAATAAAAAAGAATTTGTTATGCATTGTATTCATGACATTACCTTCATTTGTGTATCATTGAATTTAAGTATGATCAATCGCTTGTCTAATTTTTTTTATTATTATCTAATGATGTATTGATATTAGGGGTGTTCGCGGTCTGCATTGGATCGGTTTTGGAAGCAAAAATCATCCGATCCAATCCCTTCGGTTTAATCATATAATCATCCATTCAGTTTGTATTTTTTTGCAAATCTGATCCGATCGAATCCAATTATTTCGGTTTGGATTGGATTGATTTTCGATTTTTTGAAAATTCTAAAATTTGTTTCATGGTTATTGTGCAACTAACATCTTTTGTATATACTGTCTTTGTAAAAAAAATTGAAATACAAAAGTATCAGAAAACGATAATATAGTTTTTTTTTGCAGTGAGATATAAAACTCTACACGGATGAAATTTTGTTGATGAGATGTAACTAGATTTTTCTTAGGTTTAATTGATGGGTTAATGGGTCTTGGGTTTAGAAACTTTTGGGTTATGATTGGGGAAAAGCCCAAGTAGATAAAGAGGAATTAATATAATGGATCGGGTTGGATTGGATCGGTTTTCATCAACTAATCTGAAAATCGATCCAATACAATTAAAATTTGCGGGTTTTTTCGATTTTCGATTTCTCAGTTTTCAGTTTACTCGGTTATCGATTTTTCGGTTCGGTCACCGCGATTTGAATTAGTTTGGAATGATTGATGAACACCCCTAATTGATACATTATTAAAAAAATTAAACTCTTACGTAAAAATTGCAATAGTCAAACTTGTTTTACTATTTGACACAATATAATTAAAAGACAAAATAAAAAAATTACATGAAGAATGGATTAAAATTATAGATGACTTGACTTGTTAGTGAAAATTGAATAGGAAACGACTTTTAGCATTCTCTCTTAACCTTTAGAAAATCGAGAAACAAACTATAATAACACAAAGAATGGGAACAATTTAGGAGTCGGCCTAAATATATTTTTTAATAGGTTTAGTGCGCGAAGCGAAATAAATAGAGGGATCTGTGTGGCTTGCATTAACGTGTTTTGTCATACTGATCACATTTGATTGTCTTGATGTTTGGATCTTCAAAGAATGTTCTTGGAATCTGTCAATCCAACTTTTGCTTGCATGCGGAAAAAAAATTAGAGAATAAGGTCATAAATGACATAAATATAGAGGAAAGAGACTAAGGGCCTTTTTGGAGCACTTATAACAAAGATAGATAGGATAACTTATCGTATCCTACTTTTATATCTTGTTTGGTGGGCCAATAAGATATGATTAGTTTATCCTGTTGTCTCATTTTATCCTATTCAATACATGATTTCTTATCATATGGGGGGAGCTGGGTTAGGATTCAACAGGATAAGATATCAATATTGGATATCCAATATATCCTCACGTTACCCAATGTATTCTCACACTACCCAATATATTTGTATTTATTGCATTATAATTTGTTTTTCCTTTTTCTTTTCTCCTTCTACATAATCTTATCATATTGCTAATCAGGTGTTCATCAAACACAGGACATGATATGGGCTTATCAATCCCATATCATATCCTACCCTTATCAGTCTCATATCATATCCTACCCTTATCGTATCCTGTCCACCAAACGAGCCCTAAAGGTTATATTTAATCTCTTATGGTCCTTCGTGTTATTAAAACCGCCTCGGTCATTTACTCAGTCGATATACTGAGTCATTGGGTTACTGGTTCAACCAATGGATCACTGATTCAACTGCATAACCGGATAATTATATGCAATTCTATAATTTATATTAAAAAATTATAAAGATACTCAAATATCTAAAATAAATAAATATTTCAAATATTTTAATATAAAAAATAATAAATCACATATTATTTTCCAATAAATGATCAAACAAAAATATAATGATCCTCATACAGGACTTCAAGTTTAGTAAACGACATCTCTACCTATAAATCAAATCAAAATTTTCTGCATATATACTGCATAATTGAGATAATATTCGTGTTGTAGGTAAATAATTTATATAAGTCAATAAGCGAAAAAGTATTCAAATATGTCCAATATATTATTTTTTTTCCAAAATAATAATTTTGGAATTTTTTTTTTTTGAAAACTAGCCGGGTCGCACCGATTCTGATGCATGGTCGGCTCGTTGTTTCAACCGGACTGGTTATATGATCAGTTTACCGGTTCTCTGGTCGACCCGGCCGGGTCGGTTCGATTTTATTAACATTACTCATTTTTTTTTTAATATAAAAAGTAGCAAATCATGAGAAGTTGCCGGATATAAGGTTTTTGACAAAAGTGTCTTTCTTTTTGAGTAGTGGCCATAATTTATTTTTGGGTTAATATTTCTTATATTATATGAGATATACATATAAAAATATATGAGATCCATATGAAAAGAGAGAAAGAAAAAATATGAGTCACATAAACTTTTATATATATGTAGAAGATAAATTAGAGTTATCATTTTTACAATGAAATAATATATATATATATATATATATATATATATATATATATTAAAAAATACTTTTCAGTTTTTTACTTTCAATTTTATTTAATACTCTCAATTTATTTTAGGCTTTTCTATTTATTCTCGTTATTAGTTACAAATAAATTTTAGAGAAAATTTTAAAATTTTACTTAATTAATTTCACATTAATTTATTATTTAACTGCTTAATAAAAGGTCAAAATATTATTTGTATAAATATATATCACATATCTTCAAGTAATTTATTTTATATTTTAGATTAGATTATACATTTTTGAAAGTGACTTAAATCCCTAATTTATTCTTTCTTAAAAAATTATATATTCATTCTTAACTTTTCTATTTTAAAATTTCATTTAATTTTTAATAAATTATTAATATTTCTTTATAATATGAATTTTGATATAATTTATTTTTTCAATTTAAAAGAACTCATATAATATACAAAATACTTACAAATTTCTAGAATAACCCTAATAACATTTCCTCAACAAAGTGACTTAAACCCCTAATTTATCCTTTCTTAATAAATTATATATGTCATTCTTAAATTTCGTTTTCTAAAATTTCATTTAATTTTTTAATAAATTATTCACATTTCTTTGTAATATTAATTTTATAATATATATTTTTATAATTTATTTTTTCAATTTAAAAGCACTAATATAATATACAAAATGTTTACAAATTTCTAGAAAAACCCTAATAACATATCCTTAACAGGTTTTTAACGTTATATTATTATTATTATCATTTATTATTACAAAAAGTGGTTATTAAAAAAGCTACAAAAAGTAAACATTAAAAAAGAAAAGTCAAATGTTTATAAAAAAAAAAGTCAAGAAAAGTGCCACCACATATTAATCCTATATATATCTGACTAAAGGAAAAAAAAAATAGAAGGAAAATGAATCCTCTCATAATTAAAAAATATAATATGATTATGTGAGAAGATTACAACCATACAAAGATAAATTAAATGTTATGATTTTGTAAATACCTATTTTAATATATATATTTTTTCTTCATTTATCACTATTGATCTATATTTATATGGTTATTATTCCCTATATGAGAGAATCCTGATCCGATAAGAAGAGAGAGCCAATACATGTGCACTAGCGGGGAGCACGTTAATTATGGGATATGATGTTGTTTTTAATATTTTTTGTTATTCATAAATTTATATATTGTAATCAATGTTAAAATATATAAAAGAAAATGTGGTATATATACAGAGGATATTTTTTAATTTAAAACTAGAAAAATCAAGAATACCGTAAAAATGTAATTAATTATCAAGTAAGTTCTTATATAATATAGGTTCTTTTATTGGGAAATTATAAAATTATGAGAAGTTGTAAATTAAGTGACGTGATAAAAATGTAGTGATGATGATGATTACCAAAAAAAAAAAAAAAATTAATGAAGATGGTGAGAGAGCTATAGAATAGCATGTGTTAGAAAATAATATAAATTATTAAAAACATATTAACCCAACACTTTAACGGCCTGTTTGGACTTTAAAGTTTTGGGTTGAGATCTCTTGTTTGGTGGGTCAACAGGATATGATTAGCTTATCTTATTGTCTCATTTTATCCTATCTAATACATGATTTCTTATCCTATGGGGGGAGCTGGGTTAGGAATCAACAGGATAGGATATCAATATTGGATATCCAATATATCCTCACGCTACCCAATATATCACCACCTATCCAATATATTTGTATTTATTGCATTATATTTTGTTTTTTCTTACTTCTTTATCCTTCTACATAATCTTATCAGATTGTGCTCATTAAACACAAGACGTAAATAAGCACAAAGTAAAAAAAAAAACGAGCCCTAAAGTTTTGGGTTGAAAATGATTTTTTATATCGTCTTGCGTTATGATTCTTTATAAAAGGTATTAAGAATGTCTATAAACATTATTTCGTTAATTTACTTTTATTTGTAAATTTGGTCTCTTCTTATCCAAGATGATGTCAACATCTAATTTTTTTCTCGTCACAATAAAATAAAAATACATTAATAATTTTAAAAAAAAAATTACTTTCTTAAAAACAAATGAAATCATATAACCTCTAATGACCGGAAATACTTATTTACATTTGTTGTCACTTCATAAACAAAACAAAACCGAATGAATAAAAAAGAAAAGAAAAGGTTAAGCTGTCAAGAGCAGGATTGTTCACAATAATAACGACCTATGCACCGTAACGAATTAAAAGATTTTTTTTTTTAAAGTAAGAAAAAGAAGTCTTCTTTACTCATTTGTCGTCATTTGTTTTTAATATCTTTGTTAATTTACTTTTAATTGTAAATTTGGTCTCTTCTTATCCAAGATTTCAACATCCAATTTTTTCTCGTTCAAAATAAAATAAAAATACATTAATAATAAAAAAAACAATTTACTTTCTTAAAAAACAATGAAATTATATAACCTCTAATGACCGAAAATACTTATTTACATTTGTTGTCACTTCATGAACAAAACAAAACCGAATGAATAAAAAAAGACGAAAAGGTTAAGCTGTCAAGAGCAGGATTGTTCATAATAATAACGACTTATGCACCGTAACGAATTAAAAGATGTTTTTTTTTTTTTTTTCTAAAGTAAGAAAAAGATGACTTCTTTACTCATCTGTCGTAATTTGTTTTTAATTTATCGAAATGGTACAATTGTTGGAAAATGTTACGGTTCGTTGGTATAAGCAGTATGTTTATGGGTTTTATAATTCTCATTCAATATGAGAATTAAAATTTTGCTACACACCCTTCGATTTCTGTGCTAACGTGGGTCCTACACATAATTTTTTCTAACATACGGGTCTCACATACTTTTTGTCTCTGCAACATGAGAATTCAATTATCATGTTAAATGAGAAATATAAAACCCTATGTTTATTGGATATATTTTTTCAAAACAAGATTTATCAATTTGTTACAATTTTTTATTATTCATTTTAATAAGGGGAAGAATATTATAACAACCAATTAGTGTTACTACCAATGTAACGTCTAGCAACTTGCAAGGATCAACTACTGTCCCCACAAACTAACACAAGACTTTTCAACGTACTTTGTCCTCATTGGCACACTTCCCGGAAAAACTCCCCAGGAGGTCACCCATCCCAGAATTGCCCCAAGTCAAGCACGATTAACTATGGAGTTCTTCCGTTCCGGGCTACCGAAAAAATAGATGCATCTTGTTAGTATAGGTAGTACCAATTAATTCTTATAAGTTATTCCCAACTGTACCATCTCATACCAGCACAGTCTTTGGAATCCCTCTCTTTCGGGTGTTGATTCGATTCATTCATGTACATCCGTCGCTGGAAGCCTGCCAGGAGCCGTTTCTTGTCCATGCCCTTTCGCACCGGCGATCACTCCCCGCCCTCGTCAGCGCCCGGGATGTTACAACCGATGTTACTACCCATCAATTTCACCGTTAGATCGATTATGTTGATCCAACGGTTATAATTATTTTCACCTTTGCATGATTATGATTTCTCATATTTAATGCTTTCACATTAAATAAGTATTTAATGTGAAAACATTAAGTATGGAAAATCATAACCATACAAAGGTAAAAATAAATATAAAGTATTAAATATGAGAAATCATGACCGTATAAAGATGAAAATAAAAATAACAGTTGAATTAACATAATCGATCTAACGGTGAGATTGAATGTTAGTAACACTAATTGGTTGTTACAATATCCTTTCCCTTTTAATAATAAAAAAAAACACACTTCACCTATGGTAGTCCACCGCTTCATCTTCTTGATATGGCCCAACAAGTTTGCTGGTCATTGGACACTACACTTGTGGAACAAAATTAACGGAACATACTTTTACAAATCTTGATTTTGAACACATATACGGTGACTATTGTTTTATTAACTTCATAACATATTGTGGCATAAAAATAGGGTTCTTTGTTATAGAAACATGATATGCTATAATGCTATGTTTGAATTTTAAGTTGTCATATGTTTATTATACTCGTTGATTTTGTTGAACCGTAGATTTTGAAGACTAATACATTGAAGTTTTGATGATTACAAAGCACCAACTACCTTAACATAAGAGCACAATATAGAAGGCAGTGCAACAAGTCCCAAATGAAGTTAGAAGGTCAAGGCAACATACAAAAATGAAGAAGTAATTCGAATGTGCAAAGTCAACATCATAGTCAAAGTTTCCAAGTGAAGAAAGACTCAAGAGTATATTGTTTGTAATGTTAATATTAAATTCTTAGGAATATTGATAATTAAGTTTATTGAGCTATATATCTCGAGGTTGCATTTAGAAAAGCCATAAACTCATGATTGATCCCTATGTTGCACCGACACCGACACGGAACAAGGGATACGACACGACACAACACTCTGACACGTTAATTCTAAAAAATGTTAAATTTTGACATGTTAGGACACATTTTGATATTATATAATATTTTTAATTTATGTTGTGTATATTATAATTAGTATTCAATAATTTAACAAAAAATAAAGCTAAACTTATAATACCCATCAATTTTGCAAAGAAACATAATATATATAAAATAGTAATAGTAATCTAACGAATTTAATAGTTAGAACTCAAAATACAACGCAACGTAACCTTTGAATCCTGGCAGAAGGCACTGTTCATGACCTAGTCATGATTACATTCAAAATACTCGAAATTACGTTCTGAATCTAATTATGACATTTAAATCCTTAAATTAATCTCTAATTAAGATTTACCCGATGGGGTTCATTATAATCGGCATTCAAGAATCAAGAGGCGTCCATAAGAAATCTTGAGACTCAAATCGAGCCATTGTCAAGGCATATTTCTAAGAGGGCTCAAGGAACTTTTCTAGGTGACACTATTCATAATCCTAGACAGCAGTGCAAGGCCATTACTACTATAAGTGGAACAGTAATTCAACCTGTAGAGAAGAAGATGAATGAGGATAAAAAAGTGTGTTGCCAACTCCAACGCTAGAGAAAAGTAGAAGGAAAATGCTAAAGACACCATTGGAGAAAAGATTATCCTAGAGAAGAAGGAATTCAAGTAAGAGAAAAAGAAAGCCTAAGAGAAGCAAGACAAGCCATTAGAGCTTTCACCGTATGGAGGAATTCCATATCCATGGAGACTCAGATAAGAGATTCAAAATCAATAGTACTCCAGGTTCCTTGACATTTTCAAAATATTACAGATTAATATCCCATTTGTTAAAGCCTTGGAAAACATGTAAAATTACGCTAAGTTCATGAAGGATCTTTTATCAATAAAGCATAAGCTATGGGAGTGCGAGATAGTGACTTGAACGGAGAAGTGCAGTGTGATTATTTAGAAAAAGTTTCCTTCGAACCTTAAAGATCCAGAGAGTGTTAGCATCACTATAAAGATTGGTAATGTTGATGTAGGGAAAGCATTGTGTGATTTAGGAGCCAATATGAACTTAATGTTGCTATCCATTTGCAAAGCTATGGGAATTCATGAATTAAAGAACAACAGTCTCTTTGCAGTTAGCCGGTAGATCTATCAGGAGGCCAGATGGGATAATTGAAGATGTTTTGGTCAAGATAGATAAATTTATCTTGCCTACGGACTTTGTTATATTAGATATGAAAGAAGATGCTGAGATCCTTTTGCTCCTAGGAAGACCCTTCTTAGCTACTACAAGAGCTGTGATTGATGTTGAGCAAGGGAAACTGATGTTGTGAGTAAACGAAGAGACTGTGACTATTAATGTTCTTGAGTCTATGAAACATCCAACTGATGGAGGAGATTACTTCAAGATTGACAATATTCAAGATGCTGTGCTGGAAACAATTGAACAAGCGCTCCACCCATTAATGGAATTGAAGTCATTAGAGGAAAAGATATTGCAAGATGTCAACGAAGCAATAGACGAGGAACAAATTGTTGAGGAGTTAGAAAAAGAAAAGGCATGATGTTATTCAGGGAGCACCTAAAGTTGAATTGAAAGAACCGCCTCCTACCCTGAAGAATGCGTTTCTTGGTGAGAGCAATACCTATCCAGTCATCATCAATGTTAGTTTAACAATCAGTGAAGAGAAAAAATTGTTGAAGGTTTTGAGAGAACATAGAACTGCTATTGGATGGTCTATCTCAGACTTAAAAGGAATAAACTCATCTTTTTGCATACATAAAATATTGATAGAGAGTGATGTGAAACCAGTCAGACAACCACAGAGAAGACTTAATCCAACCATGAAAGAGATTGTAAGGAAAGAAGTCGTGAAGTTCTTGGATGCTGGAATTATCTATCCAATTTTTGATAGTGCATGTGTGAGTCTAGTGCAGATAGTTCCAAAGAAAGGTAGGATTACAGTTGTGTGCAATGAAACAATGAATTGATTCCCACGAGAACAATCACCTACAAGAGACTCAACGCTGCTACAAGAAAGGATCATCTTCCTTTACCATTCTTGAATCAGATGTCAAAGTGACTAGTGGGGCATGCATATTATTGTTTCCTATACAGATATCCTGGATATAATCATATAGCAGGTGCTCCAGAAGATCAAGAAAAGATGACATCCACCTACCCTTACGGTGTATTTGCCTACAGAAGAATGCCCTTCAGGTTGTGCAATGCACCCGCCACTTTTCAGAGGTGTATGTTGTCTATATTTTCTAGTATGATTGAGAAATTCATTGAAATTTTAATGGGCGATTTTTCTATTTTGGTTTGTCATTTGATTCTTGCTTAACTAACCTGGCTTGTGTGTTACAGAGATGCCAAGAAAGTAATCTAGTACTCAACTAGGAGAAATGCACTTCATGGCAAGAGATGGCATACTCTTAGGCCACAAAATTTCTGAAAAGGGAATTGTGATAGATAGAGCAAAGATAGCACTTATAGAGAAACTTCCCCCTCCCACTAACGTGCGTGGTGTGCGTAGTTTCCTTGGTCATGCAGATTTCTATCAATGCTTTATTAAGGACTTTTCAAAGATTGCCAAACCTCTTTGCAAGCTATTGATCAATGAAGAATAATTCAAATTTGATAATGAGTGTTTGATTGCCTTTAATCTTTTGAAAGAAAAGTTGACCACTGCACCCATTATCACATAACCTAATTTTGAATTACCTTTTGAGTTAATATGTGATACTAGTGATTATGCAGTAAGTACAGTTTTAGGCCAAAGAAAGGATAAACTCTTGCATGTTATATATTATGCTAGTAAAATCTGAATGAGGCACAAATGAATTACACAACCACTAGCAGACATTTATACTTTTGATAAGTCTAGGCCATACTTGTTAGGATCTAAAGTTATTGTTTATACTGACCATGCAGCCTTGAAATATTTATTGACTAAGCAGGATACCAAGCCAAGATTACTCAGAAGGATGCTTCTCCTCCAAGAATTCGAGCTTGAGATCTGAGACAAGAAAAGAGGTGAGAACCTAGTAGCTGATCATCTTTCTAGAATTCAAGAGAATGAGCTTCAAGATGGCCCGAAGTTGGTGATTAGAGATGATTTTCCAAATGAGCAAGTCTTGACATTCAACACATTACCATGGTTTCTGAAAGAGAAAGCTCTTGCAATTGACACTCCATCATGGTTTGCGGACTTTGCGAATTTTAAGACAGCTGAAACAATTCCTAAAGAGTTATCATAACAGCAAAGGAAAAAGTTTTTACATGATGTGAAGAGATACTTGTGGGATGATCCTTTCTTCTTCTACAAATACTCAGACGGAGTTCTTAGAAGGTGCATTCTCGAGCAAGAGATACAGGACATCTTATAGCACTGTCATGGTTCGGATTATGAGGGCCATTTTGCTAGAGAAAGGATAGGTTCGAAAGTGTTAATGAGTGAATGTTATTTGCCCACATTATACAAAGATGCAAGGAAGTTTGTAGAGTCTTGTGATTGTTGTCAAAGGATGGGGAACATTTCCAAGAGACATGAGATGCCTTTGAACAATATTCTCGAGGTGAAGATCTTCGATGTCTGGGGCACTGACTTCATGGGCTCATTCCCTGCTTTCTATGGCAACAAATATATCTTAATGGCGATAGATTATGTATCTAAATGGGTAGAGGCATATACTTTGCCAACCAATGATGCACGGGTTATAATATCCTTAGTAAAGAAGAGAATCTTTGTGAGGTGTGGAGTACCGAGAGCAGTGATTAGTGATGGAGGCACACATTTCTGTAATAAAAAAGTGGAGTATGTGCTTGCTAGGTATGGCATTAGATACCCCATTGCTACACCATATCATCCTCAAACCAGTGGGCAAGTGGAGATATCAAATTGAGAGCTAAAGAGAATTCTTAAGAAAATAGTTGGAAGTTCTCGGAAGGGCTGGTTTTACAAGCTTGACGACGCTCATTGAGCATACTATACAGCCTTCAAGACACCAATTGGCATGTCACTATTTCAGATGCTATTTGGGAAGGCTTGTCATTTACCAGTGGAGATGGAACACAAGGAGTTATGGGTTGTAAAGTTTTTCAATTTTGATACAAAGGCACCCAGTGAGAAGAGACTCCTATAGTTAGATGAATTGAACGAATTCAAGTTATCCACATATGAAAGCGCAAGTCTCTACAAGGAGAAAACCAAAAAAATGGCATAACAGGAAAATATTAACTAGAGACTTTAAGGTGCGGAAGCAAGTTCTGTTATATAGTTCCCGGTTGAAACTCTTCCCGAAAAGCTCAAATCTAGGTGTTCAGGATCATTTGTGGTAAAAGACATGTATCCTTATGACACAGTGGAGATTATCCCAATTGATTTTGACAGAAGCTTTAAAGTTAATGGGAAAAGATTGAAATCATACCTTGGCAGAGAATTTACAGGGGAACAGTTACCATTGCCCTCACAGAAACTTAGAAGAGGTACGTCAGGCTCGTGACATAAAACAAACACTTATGGGAGGCAACCCAACAATTTATGGCTTTTCATTAAGTTTTTATAGTTATCTTTACTTCCAGTCAAATAAAATACAAAAATTTAGGCACCGAGAGTGATGATCATATTATCTTGAGATGGAATATTATAGATATGTATAAGAGTACAGAGCACAGGTTTGTCTTTTCATTATCCAAAACTTTTGCGCATTATTCTTACTTGAATCGATTTAGTATTGAGCATACATGTTTAATAATGCGAAGTAAAAAATATCTTGGATGAGAATCACTCAAGAAAGAAGAAAAAAAATTATAAATGCCAGCGTGCTCCAAATGGGGCTTAAGCTCCCAATTGACCTGGAAATGCCAATTCGCTCGGCCAGAGCCCGCTTAAGCACGCTCCAAAGGAGGCTTAAGCTCGCAAAGGTAAGAGAAAGGCCAATTTATCTTCCAGAGCGCGCTTAAGTGCTCTCCAAAAGAAGCTTAAGAGCGCTCCATCAGAAACTTTTAAATCTTCCCTTTCTTTCTTCCCCCTCCCCTTACTTTTCAACTTCCCCCATACTTCCCTCTTCTCAACACACTCTCAACCCTCCTCCTCCCTCAACTAACACCACACAACTCACCAAACCACCATCATTCTCCGTTCAGCACCTTCACACAATTGTTCTTCTTTCTCCATCATTCAACCTCTCTCTCACTCACCACCATCAATTCCTTAATCTTCTTCTCTCTTCGCATAAGTAACCAAGGTATATACCCCATATCCTTCTTTTTATTGAATTTATTGGTACATGTTGCTACATTCCTTTTCTTTCTATCATGCCCTAGAGTTAAAGATTTAAAGAATAGTGTTGAGGTTTTTGATTCAGGGGAATTAGGAATCCTTGTTTCTTGATTTTACCTAGTCCCAATTGACATGTCAGGGTTCTAGAATTTGTTTACTCCCTAATGATAAATTCATCACCATGAGTGTACATCATAATGGATTTGTGTAGTTTTAATTCTAGTTTAAACACTCACCCATTTATGTGGTAAGGTTGTTGAAATTATTAGCATATATCTTGTTCGATAAAATGCTTGAATGACATTTAATCATCGCATATCAATTATTTTCATGAATCATCCTGAAATTTCAAGTTTCCAAATGGACCGCACTCTTCATTCTTGGTTAGATTGTTTTTGTGCAATTGGATGCACTAATACGGTTAAAACACGATTGGTTATCGGATTGCTAGAGGAATTGATGTGAACCTCACAAGTTGATAACTTAGAATTTAAGAATTGGTATTGTCTTTGTTTCTCAAGGAATTGGGCATTTGGATATGAAATAGGATGATTATCTATTGTGGTGATATGATGGAGTAAATGACATTTGGATTAAATTGAACAAGTTAGGAATTTTCTGAGTTTAGGTTAATAAAATTGACTCTCAATCATAACTAACTCTTGGGTTAGTGGAAAGAACTAAATATCAATGGGGATTACTTAACCATGGCTACGGCTCTTATTTGAGACTTGTGTGGTTTAATATGTTTTGCTGATATTTTCTTTGATTATGGTTGTGTTTGAAATTCTATATTTAAGGTACTTTATGTATTGTGATGATTCTGTTACCAGCAGGTAAACTGTTGTGCTGTGAGGAATCTGTTAAAGAATTAAATAAGATTGTTGTGATTGATATGTGTGTGTGTGTGTGTGTGTGTGTGTGTGTGTGTGCGAGGCCATTTCATAATTTGGTCATACAAGTGGATATTTTCCGTAAAATGGATAGCTCTGGTGGAATTTCTGAAGATAAGTTCTGATATGTTCTGATGTGTTATGATTTGTTCTTATAAGTTCTAATGAGTTTTGATATGTTCTGATGTGTTCTGATATGCTTTGATGTGTTCTAATTTGTTATGATATGTTCTGATAAGTCTGATGTGCTCTGATAAGTCTAATGTGTTCTTATGTAAGTGCTTGTTTTTTAAGTAAAGTTTGTCTGTGTGAAAAAGATAAATTCTAGTTAAAAATAATTACCAGAATGAAATTATGAAGAATCTGTTATGAAAGCTTTATTTGTGAAAGAATTATAATTTGTAAGATTTTATGTATTAATTAAAAAGTGAAAATAAACTAAAATGCTTAATTGTATTAACTGAGAATATATGATTTCTGTCTGTGATGGAAATTAACATGTAATGCAGGAAATGAACTAGTGGATGGAGACTTCTCCATAAACCCCGAGCTTATTGAGTTTATCTCACCTCGCGTTATGGGGATATATTTCAGGTACTTCCAAAGTAAAGGATAAGGAAAAAGGACTAGTTGTTGAAGACTAAAGTTATGTTTGGAGCTGCTAGTTGCTTAGATGTATGTTTTGTAGGATATATACATACATATATATATATATATATATATATTGATGTGATAACTAGTAGAAACAGTTTTAAGAGGCCTACGTTGCCTATGTAAATGTTTTGTAAAGATTAACCAACACATGTAAAAATATGGTTTGGTAGTTAAAGTAGATGGCTCTGAGCCAACATCTTTTGATGTAAAATGAATATTGTGTCTATCAGGTTATATTGATAAGAGGAATTGAAAAAATATTATATGTTGGAAAATCAATGAAGATGCTGTCAAAATTTATAAGAAAACATAAATGTTGTGTGTATGACTTTGGTAAGTCATATCTCACTCAATTCTTTGTCAAATGAGATGTATGAACTGTGATTTTGAATCTTAGGATGTGTACTTTAATATCCTAAAATATGGGACAAGGAGTGTAAAAACACGGTGTTGTTTTGCTATTTTGTTCGTTGCCCAGTTTGCAGTGAAGTTGACGGCAAGAGTTGATAACTTAGAAAAATCATAAATCCTTTGTTTCTTATCGAAACAAGGTTTATAATATATCAAATTGAAGTTCTAGTTGTCAACTATAACATATTAAAAATTGAGAGAAAAAGATAAGTAGTTTTACTTCAGTATGCAATTCTGTAAAGCAGTGCAGATTCGCTGTTGACGTATGTTGACAGTTTTGAGCAATATAAACTTACGGTAAAGATATCTGGAATTATAGAAGTTCAAATTAAGCTTGTGATACTTCGTTGGAAATCTTATAATGTCTTGTTTAACATACAAGCAGATGAGAAATTAATTAATAACAGGTCAAGTGCAGTTTTCACAAAATCGAACCTATATAAGGTTGGTATGTCGTGTAAAAACATATCGTTGCTTCGTTGGCTTATGGGAACCACTTAGCATTTCTTTGTATTTTCTTTATGTGATATTTAAGCAGTATAGTCTATATTCTGCATATGTGTTTAGTTATGATCATGTTATAGGAATTGTTTGGAATACGATTCTTTTAAAGGAAACCGTTATGTTTTAAAGAAAAAGTTTACCGTATTTTAATTCAATTACTGTGATTATAACTAAGCTTGACATTATAAGTATGATTAATAAGCTGGTCCGGAATGAGGTGTTACAGTTGGCACTTGATTGGATAAGATATTGATTTTCTTGTGCTAATATTATTGCTAACTAGATAAGAGTTTGTTATCTTTGATTGTTGCGATTTTGAGATAAGAATTAATCCTTAAAAACGTCCCTTATACTTGCTACTAGTGCTTTATCCATTTGTTGAGAAATAAAAAACTTTTGAAATTTAAATTTTAGTTGTTCCCCTGTCCCTTGCTGTCATGTTGTACCGATTGCTTTATCATTACTTCGTCAGCTTCATTGTTATAACACTCGGGCGTCAACTTTTCCTGCAAAGACAAACACTCAACAAGTCATCTTTCTTACACAAAATCAAGGAATATTATCTTATTTTCCTACTTAGTCATCTCAAAGCACTTAATCACGAATATGCAACATTTAGCTCAATTGTCATGCAATTAAGACATTTTATATGGAAATTATGCAGCAAATTCACCATAAAAATAACAAGTTAACTCTCATATAGGAGAGTTAAAAATTATTATCTTAGTTGAAAACTATAACACCTCGTAGTTTCAAAACACTTAATTATAGTTAAAATAAGGATTAAAGGGTATGATTAGTGAAAATCCTGAGTTCTGGGTCAAAATACGTAAAAATGGTAAATCGATACATTGTCAAACACGTAACCCTAAATGATAAAATGTTAGTAGAAGGACTCAAATGGGAAAAATAACCTTGGAAATGGATTCAGAATGAAAAATTGAGTGGTTAAGCAAGTTTCAGGAAATTTAATGAATAGTATTTTTACCGGGTAAAAATACAACCGTACAGTTGCACCGAAAAGTGTGTTGAGTGAAGTTTGAGCTCTAGGTTTGAATATAAGTTGGAAAAGGTATGTAGGACTAAGATTTATGATTACTGATGAAATTTGATTAAAATTAGGGTTGTTTTGGGGAAACGTGCCCACAGTGCACATATCAGCTTAAAAGTGTGATTTTACCGATGACCGGAAAAGTCAGGATTTATCTGCTCAAAGGAAATTAAAGGACTTTGGTTAATATTAAATTTCGTATTTTATAAATAGATTGTGAATAAATTGGAGATTAGTGGTTTAGGTGGGAGATTTGAATTAATTTGAAATGTGTGTGGTGGCAAGTGGGACTCACCCCAGTTAACATGATTAAAGACAGATGGGATTACTATTCATCATCCTCCAATCTCTCCCCCAACCCCTTGCAACCCGCGGCCTCTCCCCCCTCCCCTTGAGGGAAAAACCTCTCCCTTGAATTTCATCATCAAACCTCCATCAAAATCCAACTTCCACTACATGAAATTTTAGGTAAAACACCGTCCAAACCCAACCCAACCATCCTCAACCCTTGAAACTCTCTCTTTTCAATATTTATTTATTTACATTTATTGTAATATTATGAAATTTTCTTTTGATATACTACTTAGTGAGATATCAAGTTTTTGTTCATTGGTGAAACAAAGACTTTCTCGCTTACGCAAAGGTGTTATTTTTGGTGCAGAATTTTAATAATTATGGTTGACATTGAATGAGAAATTTGTTGTATTGATGAATACAATATGATTTCAGGAAACATTTGTTGTAAAGTGTTTCATGTTGTTAGAAAAACATTTTGTAAAGTGTTTTATGTTGTTGGAAACACATGTTGTTAAGTGTTTCATGTTGTTGGGCATTAATGTTTATCTATTATTTTGAATTATTATATATTAATTACCTGCCCAAATAGGGTTGTTATATATAATAATTTGAAAATTTTCATGAAGAAATTATTGATAAGAATACTGTAACAGTCAGTTGTACACCGGTATTGTTAACACTAATTATGATATTAAGCGCAGTTTCAATCACAGCAATTCATTTATAAAAATGCGAGTAAACTTTTTCCGTTTATTACGCGAGTATTTAAAACCGTAAAAAGCGTAATAAATAAAAGCTGTGATCATAACTATAAACTCTTTGCGGAATACGTGTTTTAACTACTTTCATAACTCATTTAACTTATTACAAGTCACTAAGGGGTCCCCATAAACCCACTTAGCTAATTTCTCAATTTTAAGTTTTCTACCTATTCGAACATGGTTCGGTCTCTGAATTTCTGCGGATGCACCGCAAAAATCCAGTCCTTCATATCTTGCTATCTTTTTTTCTTACTTAATTACCTTTCTAGGAAGCTATCACACGAGTTGTTTCAATCTCGTTTGCTCCGGATATCGCCGTTTGAAGTTGGACAAGTAAAATTGTCAGCCAACCCCAAAACAGCTTTAAACATCCCTCACTCCATGAATTACTGCACAGAATCAACTCATCCAATTGCTCTCAAATTTTTACACCATAAACTAGACACCTCAATCTTCAATTTGATATATCGTGCGCTTAATTTGACCAAGAAAAGAAGCAGGAATAAAATTCCCAAAACTGGTCCAGAACAGCCCCCAAGTGCAGGGCAAACAGAGAAGCTATGTTCACTGCCCTCCCAAGGCCAGCGCCCAGCTCAGAAAAATCTCATATTTTACCACAATTTAGAGGGAACTGCAATCTTTAAAATGGCTTATGGAACGTCCCTATTGGACCTCTGTGGAGAGAGATATGTTCTCCCGAAGTTCGTCTAAAATCTGCCAATTCTACAAAAAATTCGTCAGAGTTTCCTTTGTTTTTGCAAAAATCCCCAAATTGCAAATGTTCACTAGTACCTCAAATGAACCTAATAATCCCGTGGGTGGCACACACAAGGACCAGCAATGCCTTGGGGCACTTACAACCCAACATAGTTTACATTTATTATACAGTTCATACTATATAGCTCACTTTATAAATCCTTAACTTGTTTCAGCCACCAAAGTCCATTTACATGCAATTTTTCAACATTCAATAAATCATAAGTCTAAAATAGGCCTAAAGCCCTTTCATCATATTACATCAAGTATCATCAGACCATTACACTTCTCAATTACATATTACATCTTACAATTCATAACTGTAAATTACAACACAAAACTTAGAATGACATATATGACTAGACTTAGGCAAAATATACATATTCATGAGCTATATATATCCTAGGCCCAACGGCCAACACAATGCAAAATATGAAAAGTGCTCCTCCAACACTCATCCTACGGGCCTCTTGCCCGCCGCTCCAGCACCTAGGGGTGGCAATTTAAGACACGCTACCTTTTCGTGTTCTCAACCCGTTTAATAAATGGGTCGTGTTCGGGTTGGAAAAATATAACACGAAAATATTCGTGTCGGGTCACGGGTCAACCCGTGAACCCGCTCTGACCCGTAAATATAATTTTTTTTTTAATTTTTTCAAGGTTATTATGGTAATTTTATTGAATGATATAAAAAAAATATACACTCTAGGTTTCTTTTTATTGAAGATTTTTTTTTTGTTATATTGCAATCAGATTTGGTGCTTTTTTGGGGCGAGTCGTGTAATAAACGGATCACACTTATATTATAAGATTTTTCGGGTCGTGTCGTGTCAACCCGAAAAAAGTGGGTCGTGTTCGGGTTGAGAAATTTGACACTAATAATTAATCGGGTCGTGTTCGGGTTGAATCTATTCGATCGACATATACCAACCACTAATATAAAACAACATCACTTAATGGCTCACTTCGATACATATAAATAATACAAAACAACATCACTTAAAACGGGATATAGCATGGGATTTAGAGAAACTGGGGAATATCGGGATACAAAATACGATGAAGCGGGATGGTAGCTACCAATACCATGCAACATCCTCGGCATATATAAGCCTATGGGTCTCATCCAAGGCATGTTCCTAGAACATCCAATCAAGGTACCCCTTCATCCATATACACCCGAGACATTCCTAGTGTGCTCCTATCCGGATCACACACCACGACCCTAGGTCAACTAGAACTCCCTCTCAGAGACATATCAAGTGGAAGTCCGAAATTGCCCGAAGGCTAACTGTCTACTGGCCAGAGACTCGGTACATAAGTACCCAGTGTAATAATGCATGCATCCTCATGTTATTCTACACTACTCATACACATTTCCTACCATCACCCTCAACGGGTATGGTGGAACACACAAGGGGAACAAGCCCCAGTACCAAGAGGTTACCTTAGTATGCCTCTTCACTAGCTCCACAGCAGCTTATTTTCCAAACTTGTTACTCAACAGAATGCCTACACAGAGGAAATTCCCAATTACTCAAAATTCATATAAACTCGTGAAATTCACATTATACTTGCATTGATTCAACCACTTACCTCAACCCACTTGGTCCAGGACCAAGGGTAATCCACCGAATCACGGTTCGGGGTTCCATTCAACGTACGGCAACCTACATAATCATGTACCATCATCAGTACACGTCAATTCTATCAAAACGCGGAAAACATCAAAATCACTCCCTTCACCCTTGTAGGTTCGGCCTTCTTAGGCATTTTTCAAGTTTTATTTTTTAAATTTTCTTTCTCATTTTATTTCACATCCTAAGGTTGCCAAAAGGCTAAATCAAGTGCCGTTTTTCCATTTTACGTATTTTAAACATCGTTTTGCTTTATAATTCACTCTAGGTTCCTTTTAACCCTTTAACACCATCAATATTTTTCCTTTGGTTTTTCAACCATCCAACCACCACACAACCCATCTAACTACCATTTAATTACACAACACCTCATCCAATTAACTTTTCCAACATAATTCCTCACTTTTCTCTAATATGGCCGAATTGGTATTTATAGAACTCCAAGAGATTTCACTCCATTTTCAGCCTTTCCACACCCCACACAATACCATTATATCAACATATAATCATCCAACAACTCGCCAATAACATCTCAACACCTTTTCCAAAATCTAAGTCATGACTACTCAAAAATATTCTAAGTTAGAATCCATATTATTCAACTAAAATTTTCATGACATTTCTAGCTTTAACACATCATTTTAAGGCATTATTATCTAATACACATTTTCCATTTGAGCTCTCTAACATCACAAATTAAACAAGACCTCTTTAGGGTTCATAAATTCAATCCAAAAATTAAACCATCAAAATGGTGAAGAAACTTACCTAAATGCTAGGCACAAGGCTCCTCCTAAACATACTCCACCATTGAAGCATTTAGAAGCTCCATGAACACAAATCTCCAACTATGAGCCGCGGACTTGAGGAGGAAATCTCTCAAAATATAGCTGGATTCAAGGCTTGAAACTAGTACCAATGTGTTTGGGAGGTTGTTTCCAACAAATTTCAACACAAAAATCACTTGATTTGGTTAAGAATTGATAGAGTTATAAGGAAATGAATTTTGAAGGGGAAATGGGGTTTTGGAAAGGAGGGCTGCGGGTTTGCTTCATGAAGGAGGAGTGATGTGATGATGAATAGTGTCCTAGGGTGATGTGGCTTAAGTGGTTTAAGTGGGTCCCACGCCACCTTACGCGATTTAAAATTCATCTGAACTGTCATTAAACGTCCAAAAATTCACAACCTATTTAGAAACTAATTTTTAACATTAACCATTCTCCTTTAATTATACTTGATCAGATGAATCTGGTGTTTTCCGATCGTTCAGAGAAAACACTGTTTTAAGCTGTTGCGCGCGCCGTTGGCACGCTTCCCCAAACTGACTTAATTTCATCAAATTTTATCAAAATCATATTTTCTAACTCTATAAACCATTTATAACTCATATTTGAAACCTAGAGCTCAAAACTCGACTGGCACATTTTACGGTGCAATCGTACCGCAGTATTTTTACCCGCGAAAAACACTATTCACTGATTTTTCTGAAACATGCCTATCCACTCAATTTTTCGTTCTGAATCCATTTCCAGGGTTCTTTTTATCATCTGAGACCTTCTACTCAATTTTATCTTCCTAGGGTTGTGTGCATGGATAATTACTGTTTTGCCCTTTCTTTGTATAATTTACCTTATACTCAGGATTTTCACTAATCCTTCTCTTTAATTCTCATTTAATATCTTAATATTTAATCTTAGAAATGCGAGGTGTTATAAATACATGATTTAAAATTATTTATCTTCACAAAGGGGACAAATTATTTTCATATTGCAAGTGATATTATGGAAGAATATGTATAATTCAAAAGTTTGTCTGCCTACCCAAGTGTGGTGGCTCAGTTGGTAGTATAGGGACTGAGTGGTGGGAGAGGACCTCGGTTCGAATCCCACCAACACCATCTGGGGAGGGGCATAAGTACCGTAATCCTTGTACTCGCACCCGAACTTTGGATTAGTCCCATAAGAGGCTCAAAGAGTCGAAACCGTGGGAATACCGGGGGTTTCTAATTCGCCTCAAAGAGGTAATTAGGATCAATTTTCAAAACAGAAAAAAGTTTGTCTGCCAAAAAAGGATGAATTTTTATAATTGAATATAGTTCTTCTTGTTGTTAAATCTTCATATGATGAGAAATAATTATATATATTATATACTTTGCCCAGAGTTTATGATATTTAATTATTTTTATTATTGTCCATGACTAATTAATTGCATAATGTGTGTCATTCAGTCAACTTTGTTGTCAACAATAATAATGTATGTTGAGTTATCTGCCCAAAAGAGATGGATTATTAATAATTATATAAAAAATTTCTTGTTGTCTTCAACTTAATGTTATGCAAAATAATAATGTATTATATACTCTTCCCAAAGGAGAGTCTATAATTTGCTAATTATTTTGTTGTTGCCCATAATTAATCTTATTATATTATATGTGATAAACATTTCTGGTTTGATATTGAAGTTATTATGGGATATGTGCACTTAATTTTAATATAAGATTATGAATTTTATTTTAAAAGAAAATTTTTATCACCCTTTAGAATGATATTGACATGTATTTATTATTTGAAATGACTTGGATTTCATGTTCTTTTTGGTGATAAAAAATTAACTTATGTTAAACTCTATTAGTTATGAATTTTATTTTATTTTTGGGTACATTTTGGTGCAACATGTATTGAAAAATTAACTCTCATTCGATAATGTTACACGATTTTGTACTCTCAGATTGTATTACATGCTGTAATATTTTGGATTGTATGTTTCTGTTTGAACTGTTAAAAAGTAAAACCTTTTTTTTAGAACGCTATTATATTTGAATTCATGATCAGTGAGGGTGTTACACCTTTTGGATTGTGTTATGATTTTAGGCAAGAGGTGCAGGACTTTATATGCATTACTACAAGTGATTACCACCAAAGTGGGATTGTGTGTATTGATTCATGGAAATTTCTTTGTCATTTAGTAATGCTTCTAGTTATTTCATATAATTTCCTGCCCAAAGTGGGTTATTGTGTGTTTTGATTGAAAACTTATTGGAGATGAAGTTATTGGAGGTGCATTGGTCTAGGTGATTTGTCTGCCCAAAGCGGACAAATCTCTGAAGCCAATAAATGATCCCTTATCATTTTTTTAAGGTTTAGAGATTTATTTGCCCAAAGGGGATAGATTTTCAAACTCAATGGTTTTCTCATTGATTGATTCATCTGAGGCTCTGACCTTGGTTTGTGCATTATGCCCAAAGGAGAATGCACTATTTTGTTTGCCTTATTATGATAACCTATTGTGTTCATTGAAAAGTTCATCTGAGGTTCAGACCATGGTTGCAACTTTGTTATATGCATTCTGCCCAAAGAAAAATGTATTATTGTGTTGGTCTCATTGTAATAACTTGCTTTATTTAAAGTTGTATCTTGCCTTATAGCTTATTTTGATGCATTCTTTTTTTCGTGAAAATGAAATTTTTTATTAATTTATTTAATTTAATTTAATACACATATATATATATATATATATATATATTTCTAACCAATGCATCTACATGAAAGTAAGTGTGAGTAGATATATCTTTTTAGTACTTTATGTAGATGACATTTTATTTTCTAGTAAGATGCTAATTTATGAAATAAGAGCTTAAAAAGCTTTGATAGGAAAGATCTTGGAGTAGCCCTTTTTTGTGTATAGAACAAGAGTATTTTATATTCTTTTTATTTTCCTAATTAGTGGGAGTGATAGTCAATACTTTCTCTTGAGTATTCTAGATTCTTTTGATTCCCTTGACCAGTGGGAGTCATATTCAATTTGCTTTTCTAATCACTTTTTTATGCAAACTAATGATACTTTTGTGACATTTATTTGAATTTTCATAATTGATGATCAAAGTTATTGTTATTTCTCCTATCGACTGTGAAATATATGTATGAATAGTATCTTTAAGGATATTGTGAGCTTAAAGAAGACTAGATGTCACAAATTTTAAGATCTCATATTATATTGTGACATATTGGTTTATCTAACCTGAACAATTCATGTCGTTTGGAAATTGTATTAATTCAATTTCATGTTGTTAAAAAATTAGATTGAAATAGGCAATTTCATGTTGTTTAGAAATTGCGGTAATGCAATTTCATGTTGTTGAGAAATTGTTTTATGGAGTGCAATTTCATGTTGCTTGGAAATTGCACCAATGAAATTTCATGTCATTAAGAAATTACATTAATGACCGATGAGAATTAGTGTGTTATATTGTTGATCACATTTGGCACTAATTCTCAGTACATTACTACGCCTATGATTCATGAAGATGTAATACTTATTAAATGTGAGTATGAAAAGTTATATGCTATGATATTTTCGGTATATTGACTATCATGTTCCTATGATAGGGTTATGTTGGATTGAATTCTATTGAGATGCTGGAATTGGAATATAGCATTTTTAAATCGTGACCATGTAAAATAGTTTTTAGTTTTTTTTTGGTGTGGAAATAGTTTTTAGTTATTAACCCTATAAAGTTATTTTCAAAATAAAGTTATTTTTAAATAATATCAAATTAATTAATATAGCCCAAGTGGGAGAATGTTGAAAAAAATTATTTATGTGGGCAATATTAATTAATTAGTTTTGTGTTTTAAAATTAATCGAGTAAATGGATATTCCAATTGTATTACTTTGACTATTTCTTTGTGATCATATTGAGTTGCAACGACTTATGGCATCTATTGGTATTAGGCCTAGTGGACAGCAGTGTAGTCTTTAGTGTGACCCTGGTTTTTCATGATGGGCGAACCCAGTGGACACAAACTCTTTTCAGGGCATCTAGCTAAGTTCTCTCTCTAGCCTATTTATATTGGGGTTAAGTCCCACTACAAGAAAACCGACATACAGCGTCGGCGTCTTGCTGTCCATTTTAAAAACCGACGTTACATGTAGCGATTAACAGCTCCCGTAAGATACTTAAAGTTTTCTCTCTCTCGACGCTAAGTTTTCACATTTCTTTTTTCTCTTTCTCTGTTTCTGAATGGCCACTTTTTATTTGTCTTCCTCACCTTCTCCTCCCTAACCCTAACCCTAATCCTACCTTTTCCCCTACCTTATTCTTGTTCGTTTCATATTCCTCACCTTTTGCCATTCACTGCGCGCCGAAACCATGACTACTTCCTCATCTTCCTCCGGCAAGGTTAGCCCTACCTTCCTCAATTCCATCTTCCATTTCATATCGATTTGTCTCTTCATTTTCAATCTTATCTCTGATTAATGTTGATGCATGTTCTTCAGAATCTCAGTAAGATTGCCTGCAATAGGCTCCAAAAAGAGCTCGTGGAGTGGCAGGTCAGTACCCCCGCTGGTTTCAACCACAAGGTCACCGACAATCTCCAGAGGTATTCCTTCCGATTTCGATGCATTTGAAAATTTGATATTTGTGTGATTCCCTATTTTTATTTTATTTAATTTAATTTTAATGTTTAGTTGTTGTATTACTTTTTTTATTCTAATTGGTAAATTGGGGTTTTTTGTTGAACTCTTTTTTGTGGTGCTTAATGGGTCCTGGACCGTTTTCCTCTTTTCAAGTTCTGTTCTTTTGATTAGGTTTGTTTATATTTTTGATTATTGAGGTATATTTTTATTTTTTATTTGCATCTTTTCTCAAAGGTGGGTTATTGAAGTGACTGGAGCTCTTGGGACGCTGTATAATAATGAGACCTACCAGCTTCAGGTGGATTTTCCAGACAATTACCCAATGGAAGCTCCGCAGGTTATTCATAATTTATACGTTATTCATAACTCATGTGAATTCGCCATTTTGTAGCTAGATTTGTTCTGATTTTTGTTATGGAGGGTTTTTAACAGGTCATTTTTTTGCATCCTGCTCCATTGCATCCCCATATCTATAGCATCGGGCATATTTGTTTAGGTATGTAGTTTGTTCATTGTTTTATGGTCTAATCTTTTTTATTCTATAAGATATTCCCTTTGGTTATAGGTGTTACTCTCTTTTCTTTTCTTTTTTTGGTGTTGTGGCGCAGCCTTTCCTTGTAGGGTTTTGGTGTATGTGTTAGTGTTTTTTTGTTTGTTTACAACTTTACATCAGCTTTTCTTAGTCCATGCTTTCTTGCACTTATTTTGTTTGTTTTGGATGCTTTCTTTCTACCATCCATCCATATGTTGTTAATTGCTTCCATTTTTCCTTGCAAGTCATGATATTCAAATTTATTATTGCTTGTTAAGAATTTGTGTGGAAGATTATGGGAATGGGTTGTATGAGAATCGAGATCCAGTGATGGATTGGAAAATAAAATTTTACTCCTGAAATTGAAAATTGAAAATAGCTTATGTTTTAGAAGTTAATGAACCTTAGAAAATATATGGAACATGAGAAAATTTAAGCAAATGACTTCATTAATTGTGCAGGTGTATGTCTTTAGTGTAATTTTCATTTTTTAATATGATAGCATTGTGAATTTTATGTGTGACTGAATAGTAGATAGGAAAATTCTGATGTGCATGAGGAGTAAGTAGAAGCTTGTGTTATGTGTTTCTCTTTATGTTTCTATGCTTGTATATCTTGTTTTGAATTTTTAAAATTTTATTTAAACCTTCATAATCATCTTTATCCGTGTCTCTGCTTCTGCACCGCCTAAATTTGGATTAGATAGGAGATAAGGAATCTTATTTGATATTATTATTATTATATAACCTCTTAAGTACGGTGGTACAGGGAATTATGGATAGAGGCTAGAGCATTTAAGGATTATATTTGATGTCATGTTTTTTTCTTTTTCTTTTTTGGGGCTACGTGGAGCTTATAGGAGTTTTACATTTATGATATATGTCGGTTTAAATGATTAGGGGAAGCCTTGAATATTTGATGAGTTTTACATATACATTGAAGCTAATTCTATAGCTTAGCAAACAAAACAAGTAAATAATCTAATCTGAAAGTGCCTTGATTTATCTAAGAGTTTTGCTTCTCATATATAATATCATAGACATAGTAATTATCTAAGATTGATTGAATGTGATACTGATCTATTGGTATGACAGTTGTCATTTGCTAGTTAAATCTATTGGTGTTTTGCATATGTTTATCGTATATTTAGTTGCAACTTGCAAGTGCAATGACTCTTCTTATCTTCTACTTTTCATGTAAATGTGGTTACTTTGACTACATTGTTAAGAGTTCAATTATACTAATCAATTTGGTAAAAAATATCTGTTAACGTTTAAGCATGAAATTATCTACTATTGTATGTGATTGATGGAAACAGTGATCAATACAAATGAGAATTTTCCCATTGTGCTAGACTCAGTTTCATATCTAATGTGCATTTCAAGGTTCTAATCCAATTATTAATGTTACAGGTGTGCAATGGAAGTTGAATATGGTAAATCATTTTTCAAGTTTGAGATTCATTATTTTAATTTTTAATTTTTTTAATTGATAGCTACCATGTTGCTCTAAGCTTCATCTCCCATTTTTCCCTAAGTTAGAGTTTAGTTTGCTGCAGAGGTGCATGCCATTGGGAAGGTTGAGCACCTAACATTGTGAGGTTAAGAGCTTATTATTTGGCTCATGATGAGAAGCTTATCATCAGTGATTTCATCTCCAGTGACAATTTAGCCAATGCCCTTAAAGGTTAGTTCTTTCGATTTCACAATTTAGCTCTTTCAATCTCAGATTTACCACATAGAAGTATCTATGTCAAACTAATGAGGGCACCTGTTAGCGAGTCAAGTCTTACTACAGATGATGGTCAATGATAGGATTGAGGATGGCTACATGAACAACGAATCATCCTTCCACTCTTCCAGGTATGGAATTTTGAAATTTCTCTTTTAAATTCCAGATATGAATGGAATGGTTGCTCTACATTCCTCCATTATTATGTTTGGCATGTTAGAATTGATATAAATAAAATACAATGGAAATTAATTTTTAGATGAAATTAAATGGGGATTCATTCACTTTTATGATGGAATACCTATTCATATAATCGAAGGTCCTTTCCAACAACCCATTCATGTAAATGACTTATTCTCATTCCATTCTTCCCAACCAAACATATCCTTTCTTTGGTAGATTACATGTAAATCATGAATATAGCAACAAGCTTCCGTTAGTTTTCTGGTTTTTTTTTGGTATAAATTTGTAGTCATTAACCTTTTTCTCTTTTTCCTTTTTTTTGTTGTTGTTGGGGAAATGTAATTAACATCTTGCAGTAGTGGATTTTACCATGACCCTAATGTTGGCTGGTACTATAGCAGCAGAGATGGTGTTTATTACAAATTTGAGGACGAAAATTATGTACTTTTAGATTCCAATAAAGTATATGTTTAGGCTTCTAATTAATCTATATCTGTGATTTTTCCAGAAATAAGCTCTTAAATCATACCTTGTTGTTAAGTTGAAACTCACCAACAGATAGGTACCTTGGCTGATGAAGCAGCTGATGGTAAGTAATGTTATGATTTATTTATTTATGAATATGATATGATGACTACGGGCTATGACCTTTCTTTCTTCTAAATACTGATCTTGATAGAATTGAGATCATTTTATTATTATTTATATGATAAGATTTGAATTTAAATGAAACCAACTTCTTGAATCCAATCCAATCTATAGATTGTTGAACTTTACGTATTAAATATATTCGTTTGGACTAAATTTTACGTATATTTTAAAATCCTACAAAGTTTATGATCACTTTTATATTTTGTACTAAATGTTGAATTTTATATAAATAGCTAAATTTTTAATAGTCAGTCCGTTACAGTAACTTCGATGAGAAGAACATAGACCCTCCCGGCCCAACCCTAGACACTCTAAGATCCTTTTTCAAACCCGCTCTCTCATTTTGAGTCAAGAGATAGATAAATAGACACATCTCATTGCACTGATCGGGGGCGTTCATAGTGACTGAGGGGGTCAAAGACCAAGAAGTGAGTTATTTATCAGGCAAGCATTCAATTCTTCGTATGGCTAGATCCAATCTCCCGGTCCCTGCGGAAAGGAAAAATAATTTCACGCTTTTCCTTTCGGGAAAGAAGGATTAGGAAAAGCCTATTGATTATATTTACAAGAGAATTTGTTTTGAATTATTCAAAATAATTTTTTTATCAATTAATTGTATATTTATGTTTATATTTATTTTTTTATTAAATTAGATAATTTATATGTATTAAATTAAGTAAAATTTTATAGATAAACTGAATTAAATAGATAAATATTATTTAAAATGGACTTGTTTGTTAAGTTGAATCAACCAAATATTATTCTACAAATATAGCAGCAGAGATGGTGTTTATTACAAATTTAAGGATGGAAATTATGTACTTTTAGATTCCAATAAGGTATGTTTAGGCTTCTAATTAATCTATATCTATGATTTTTTCCAGAAATAAGCTCTTAAATCATACCTTATTGTTAAGTTGAAAGTCACCAACAGATAGGTACCTTGGCTGATGAAGCAGCTGATGGTAAGTAATGTTAACCTGCTGACTGTATAGCTGCATTTGAATTGATTCTTGATAAATACGTTAAAGATAGTTCTGAGGTATGTTCTGTGCATAATATTACAGTATGAAGATGGTAGGAAACAGGTTCTGCAGTAACCAAGGAACTGGGGGTTACTGCCATGAGCCACCTAGTCATGTCACCTGCATATGTACTTCGTCTATTTTAATGCAATAGACAACTGATTTTCTACTGCACTTTGAGCATCAACATTCTGGTGTTCCAGACATGCAGCAGTAGTTAATATCAGTAACTTCAGTTATCTAAGTAGCTGTCTTTGTATGATGCCATGAATTCCATGAGCAGTCCAACTTGTGAAAACCCTCCTCCACCACCATCAGAATGGTATCTACCTTCTACTTCCTTATTCTATTTATGATTATACCTTCACACTTTTCCCCTGAGAATTTGTCATTTTGCTAACTAACAGGTTAGAGGACACACTTATTGATCTTTACCTATCTGGCTACAACAACATAGCAGTTAGTGCAGCAGATACAGTGACAACGCCCTAGGAAACAGATGACGGATATAACTCTAAGTTTGCAGCTGACGGTTTGTTCATAACTTCCGTAGTTTTATTTTAAAAAGGAAAAAGAAAAAAAAAATGTGATTACTTAGACAGCTTGTATATGAATTTGTTTCTTGAATGTAGCTTACAACAATACTTGTGAAGTGGAAGGTGAGTGGATCCCTCACCCAGTGGATGAAAATGGCATAGCTGATAAAAGTACTGTAGATGAAGGTATAGCTTACAGCAATACGTATGAAGTGGAAGAAGGTATAGATTAAATTTTTTGGGCATGCTCTTCACACTATATTCTAACAATTTAATAATTTTTAACACTGAATCTTATGCTTTTCGCATTTTTTGTTTAAAACCTTTATATTATCAGCATTATTTTTTTTCTTACATATAATTGTTATCTTTTTTTTCATCTAATTGTTATCTTGTTTTCTATATTGTATGTTGCCGGTAGATATTGAAATTCTACTGTAAAATTGAAATAACATTGCATAAAAGGAGAAGAGAGAGTTCTATTATTATCATGATCAAGGTATCATTCTTTTACTATACTTTTATTTTTGTCCTACACGAGATGCAACCATGACACATAAGAACTCTGTTAGACAATATATAAAATCAGTGCCACAAAACAAAAAGAGTTATGTTTTTTAGTGGCTATAAGTTTGTGGTACTAGCTTTACTATTAGAAATTATAGTGATTTTACCATGTAGCCTCATTGATTGAATGCATGTGCAATAAATAACTCAGCTGTTAATCGCAATTATATAGGTAAAAGCAAAAATAATGTATGTGCTCTGATACTCCCACTGACCTCATTTTGTCTTCTCCGCTGAAAGAAGCCCCATAACAGTACCGTAATTTGACTCTGTTCCAGATTAAAAAAATCTGCCCATGGAAAAAACACATGCTTGAGTATAATGTTTTATATATATTTTACAGTGTTTTGGCAAAAAACCATCCGAGTACAAGGTTAGGATTAATGCTGAGTATTGTGTAACCATTTTTTCTATATATATTTTTTCTGCTTATGTTCTTGTTGATCTAACTATTTTTTATGGCCATTCTTTATTTTCTTATTTTTGGATAAATTATTCTTTCTTGTAACCTTAATTATATAGGAGAAGATTAACAAGATTGAAAGTGAAGGAAATGTGACTTCAACGGTTGCACCTAATGATTCTATTGGCCAAGTGTTTGGCAAGGAACATCCTGGACGAGTTAGCAACCTCGACGAGTTAGAGGTGTACCTTTATATAAAAACATTTTTATGATTAATTTTTATGATTAATCATAAAAATATCAACATTTGTAGTTGGATTGACATTGTGATTAATTTGTAAAAGACTTATGTACTTTTATTTTTGTCATATATTTGGATCTATTAATTTTTAATGTCAGAATTTCTAAATTGATTGTATAATTGTATTTATTTTTTTAAATATTTAATGTTATAATTACATGTTTTGATTATAAAAAATGAATGAATTTATGATAAAAGAAATCATTGCAAAAGTTTGATTAAATGAATTATACAATTTAAATGAATTATACAATTCAGTAGCATTTTAAAAAATTTATGTTTACCAAAAAAAAATTAGTTATAATCATTAAAACCACCAAAAATTTTTAAAAAAAATATAAATATTAAATGAATCACATTTTATAAAAATTTAATTAAAAATAAATTTTAAATGAATTACATGAATCAGCGGCGGTTCTAAACCGTCGCTATATTTATTTTTTAATAAATGATGGCGGTTTGAATAAATTCAGCGTTGGAACTGCGGCGGTTATTCCGACGGTTACTGTAAACCGCCGCTAAATAATTTAACGACGCCATTTCATAAGTCGGTTGTCAATTGGCCACTATATTTTTTAGTGGCGGTTCAAACCGCCGCTAAATCCAAAATAAACCGCTGCTAATTCCTAAATTTGTTGTAGTGTCCCATGAACCATCATGCTCCCATCACGCTGAGGCTACACTTTTGGAATAGGTAAAAAAGGGGAAGATCTTGGCATGTGATAGTAATCCCATTTCCTTTAGCTTTGTGATGCCTCAATAAGGTACGCACAATCATAACTTTGATTTCATATTGTTTAACTATTTTATAATCATATATATATATATACATTATCTATGTTGAGATATATAGTCCCACATTGGTTGTATGTGCAACTAATGTGGAGTTTATAAGGCCTTGGACACTCCCACCCTTTGAGCTAGCTTTTGAGGTGGTGTATCCCAAGGTTCTTTACATGGTATCAGAGCCTCGTCGTCCCCCACTTTCTCTTGTGGAATTTCTTAGCACAGGTAGGCTGGGCCTGTTGCATTATCCACTCTTCTAGCCTAAAGGGCTCTTGCGTGAGGGGGCGTGTTGAGATATATAATCCCACATTGGTTGGATGAACAACTAATGTGGCCTTTATAAGGCCTTGGGCATTCCCACCCTTTGAGCTAGCTTTTGGGGTGGTGTATCCCAAGGTTCTTTACATGGTATCAGAGCCTCGCTGTCCCCCACTTTCTCTTGTGGACTCTCTTGGCACATGTAGGTTGGGCCTATTGTACCATCCACTCTTCAAGCCCAATGGGCTCTTGTGTGAGGGGGCGTGTTGAGATATATAGTCTCACATTGGTTGTATGTGCAACTAATGTGGAGTTTATAAGGCCTTGGGCACTCCCACCCTTTGAGCTAGCTTTTGGGGTGGTGTATCCCAAGGTTCTTTACGATCTAGGAATTATAAATCTTTCAACAATTTCTTTTAAAGGTCAAAATACGATAAATTACTACTCTTTTTAATATATATTTCTTTTAAACACGAAATTATTTTTTTAATCCAAAGTTATATGCTATATACAATTAACTACAAAAATTAATTATTTTAATATACTTTCTTAATATTATATTTGAAAATAGTTTAAACTAATTATTTATAAACAAGTCGTATACATAAAATATGATTTAGACAAGTCAAAAAATTTATAAATGACTTATTTATTAAGAAAATAAAAAATAACAATAAGTTGTATACAAAAGATAGGGTTTACATTTCTGCAGCTGCTGTACATGCAACAATCAAATACTTGCCATATATATGTGTGTGTGTGAAAGCATTATATGCGGGGAATCATAACCATACAAAATATGGAAATATTAAATGTGAGGAATCATAACCATACACCTGTTGTTGCTGTACGTAAAGCAACTGCAGAAATGATTTTACCATAAAAGATATGACTTATGAAGATATTTAAAACAACATTTAAATATTTTATTATGAAAATATATAGAAAAAAATAATTTTCATAGTTAATTGTATATAATGACTTATATTTATAAAAAAAAACTCATGATTTGAAAATACGACTACTTAATGAATACAAAAATAAATTAATTACTTCAATTAAGTTTTTAAAAAAAAGTCTTAAAAGAGAGAAGCAAAACAATGAAAAAAGGGAGGCAACACTAACAAAAAATGGAGCTAACGGTCAAATACAAAAGTAAAACACATAAAAGTAAAAAGTAAAAAAAAAAAAATCTGTTTGGAAATGATTGTTTTGCAAAATAATTTTTACAACAATGATTGATTTTAGTTTTAAAAACTAAAAAAGCCAAAAAAATACGAATGTTCTCCAAAGCAATTTTTTGATTTTTTTGCTTAAATACCAGGATTCATTAATGGTAATTTCATAAATATGAAGACTCAAAACAATTACTGTACGATGGCATTTTTGTGATTCTGAAAGTTTATTAATGGCATTTTTGTAAATAACTACAACTTCTTTATAACTTTAGTTTAACTACACTCAAACAAGTTTTTTGTTTTTACTCTCAAAATCAGTTTTTAAAATTCATATTCAAAACAATTTTTGAAAACAAAAACACTTTCAAACATATCCTAAGTCTTTAGGATTGGTCTAGTAGTGAGAGGTTTGTATAATTTGTATTAGGTTGTGTTTTCAATTTCTACTTATATCCACACACACAACAAATAGAGAAAACTAGAAAGAAAAAAGAAAAAAAAACTTGTCAACTGGTTGGCGGAATTTTGTATGTTGTTCAGGACCTTCATGGTCCTTTCACTTAAAATTTGACACCTAAATTAAAATCTCTCTCTTCAATTTTTCTCTATTTAATTTTTCTCTCTCTTTCTTTCCCCTCAATCCCACCAAACCCTTTTTGGTCGGGGAACACGTTTAGTTCGCTCCTGACTGGCACCTCAATGGATTACCTTAGGCACTCCCTTGTTCTTCTGTCCTATAAACATGGACAAATGAAAAGATTAGAGGCGACTTCTGGTTTTGAGGGAAATGACATCACCATAAAGAATATGCGTATAACCTTTTTAAATGTCTGATTGTGTTAGTTAACGTGTGTGTTACTTGTAACAATTATAAAATTAATTTAATTACCATGATATTTCCAAAGGTTATGGTGAATCTCATCCTTGGATTTGTATACAGGCTTAGTTAAGCCTAAGGAATTTGGGCCTTTGGTTTTATTGGAGCGTAGACAAAGTTTGTCAATATGTTTTGGGTGGTTATATTTATTATCATTTTAGGTTTAGAGAAAATTATTTTTGCAGTTACTGCAGATAAGTTATCTGTATTTATTCTCAAAATGATATCGTTTTGGGATTGAAAGATTAAAAAATTATAATTATAAAGACTATAATAACCCTGAAATAACTTAAAATTACAAAAACATAATGATTTCTGCTCCAAAATGATGTCATATTAGGTTTAGCGCATATGCAGTGACAGTGACCGCAGAAAAAAGCAAACCCATAGGTTTATTATTCTTATTTGTAACAAGGTTTAGTACTCTTATTAACTATTTGGTTAATCAACTTAAAATCAATGGTTGAAAAGGATAAAAAAATTAGTTGCCGTTGATTTCAAATTTCAAATTATTCCAATAATAACCAAACAGGTAATATGAGTAATAAAACTAAATTAATAATAACTACAACATTTTCCTACGTTTGGAACTTGTTATTTTGTTATAAAGGCCATTGTTCAATATTGTTTTCTTTTCTTTTAAATTGATTCTTTTGATAAAAAGAAAAGTGGAAAAAGGAAAACAAAACAAATAGAACGCTTGCTCCAATGTTAGGAAAATAAAAAATAAATTTAGGAAGGTAAATTAAATAGATGGATTGTGTTAGCTAGACTGTTAGGTAGTAAAACGTGCACATATAACCAAATAAAAGAATATGAAATGTTCAAAAAGAATGTTGTGGTTTTTTCCGTCAAAATGGCAAACATGAATTATAAATAAAAATAAAAATAAATTAAATGCTTTTGTATATATTTAAATTGTGTTTGGTGCTTTTGAATTTTAATAATTGTCACAGTATTCCTCACCTTAAAATAACTAAACAAAAAAAGGCTTTATATTTCTCATGTGATAGAAATCAAAAAATTATCTTATGCTCACTTAATCAAAGTGAGACCCATTATGAGAAAAAAAAAACAAATCAAAAAAGTAGAAACACATGGATCGATGGGTCAGTAGGAATTTCCTCTCAATCTTATGCAACATGAGAATTCATTACCCAACAAAAAAAACAATAACCAACTACATATTATTATAATCATAACTTAGATTTTATAACTATATAGTTTTTAAAAGTTACTAGTACAATATTAAGATGAATTACAAATGAAATTGCTTGTAATTACTGAGCACAAGAGAGATGTAAAAACTGTGTAAAATAACTACTGATAACTGAAGTCGCTTCTCCTACTCGTTTTGATCGATGCTTATTGGATCCACAAGCAGTGCAACAACGTAATCTTTCAACAGTTCCCCATTTGTGTATTTATCCTCGAAGTTTGCATACGTAAACTCGGTCATACGCGCCACATTACGAATACAATCTAGCACGGGCTTTGGGATGCGGCCTAGTTTGAGGCACTCTTCGTTTATAACCATCCATAAATCATTGATCTCCTTGAGAATGAGTTTATGTGCCTCTTCTTGTGAAATACCATATTGCTTCATGCAACATTCAACTGCTGAAGCAACATGTACTCGTTGTTGCTCAAACTGTTAAATTAAATAAAGGAAATCCAAAAGCTTTGTTACATATGTCATATAATTTTTAATATTTATGGAATTAAGCCATAGCTAGCTAGTTCATGCCATAGGGCTAATAACTGCTATAATAAATTAAGAGTTACATCATTTTTATTTTTGGTGAAAGAGAGTTACATCATTTTACACTGATATATATTACATTAACAATATTGACCGTTAATCAATTTTTTTTTTGGTGAAAACCGTTAATCATATTTATATCCAACTGTTTTTTTTTTTTTTGTGAAAATATCCAAATGTTTTAATTTATTAGATATATGAACGATTAGATACAAGCATATCAAAATTGAGTATAAGACTTTTTATTCTTACACCAGTATAAGAGCCTGTTTGGATCCTTTTATTTTTTAGCTAGAAGCTACTTATAAGCTAAAGGCTACTTGTAAGCTAAAGCTAAAAAAAAAAAAAAAAAAAAAAACTTAAAAAAAAGCGAAAAGAGGTTTGGTTATTACATAAAAATTTTAGCTTAAAAATTACTTAAAAGCACATATTTCAAGAAAATTATCTCTCTATATATTTTATCACTCTTCATTAAAAAAAAAACACACAATTCAAGAAATATAAATAAGAGATTAAAAAAAAGCTCCTCCTAGGAGCTTTTACTTTTCAGCTTTTTTCTTTATTATAAAAAAAAGAGCTTTTTGTTATAAGAGCTTTTTTCAAAACCTGTTTTGCTTAGCTTATGCTTAAAAGTAGCTTTTAGCTTAAAAAAATCCAAACAGGCACTAATTAAGAATAACCAACCTCTTGTAAAATAAACTTAAACTAAGTCAAAACAAAACAAAAAGTCTTTTAAAAAAATGAAGCTTACTACCAAAATTCTCTACTACCAACTCACTATCTATCTAATCACCATTGGATCAACATTTTCTCTTTTTTCAAAAACTTTTTAGCATTCTCTCTCTTTGATCCAATGGTGGCAATGTACAAAAAAAAAAAAAAAAGTTTTTTTCTTTTAAAATAAAATAAAAAAAACTTAGTACCTTATGTGAGGATATGTCATCAGCGAGTCTGCCAATAACTGATACAGCTTGTATGATTGTTGGATCGCTGAAAATCCAGTCAAGCAACTCTTTAGTTGAAAATTCTCCCAGGCCAAGAAACGATATTATCTGAAGTGGGAGTGTAGAAGATGCAACTCCATTATCCTTATACTCATCATATGTCGGAATATAGCCCACATGGCACCATTTTGCTTCAACCAAGTAGGCTTGTGCCAAATTACAAAACTGCAATCAAAATAACCAGAATTTTATTTAAGTGAATGTTGCAAATTAATCAGCATTGATCACTTCTAATATATAGGAACTAGAAGCCTTACTGCTTGTTTAACATATTGCAACACCAAGCTGGATTTTC
>JAVKPL010006638.1:0-22500 GCA_032173675.1 Gastrolobium villosum | reverse complement strand
AGTTAAAACATCCACTTACGTAATAATAATTTTGTTTTACAACCACGCTCTATCACTCAATTTTTAACTATCAAAGGTGTTTGTAAGAAGCGATTAGAAGTACAGACTACAATTGTTCTTGACCTTGCATCTTAATGGTACTTCTAGTGAAGAACAGGTAGAGTGATCTTAATCTCTGTCTTCTTGTACCATTTAAAAAAAACCCTTAAAAATTAAAAAAAAAATATTATTTAGTAATTATATAAAATTATTCTTGGGATTTCGAAAGGGAATATATAAAATTATTTAATTTGTTATTAGGTTAAATTAATAAAAAAATTATAAATATAAATTTAGAATAAAGATGAAACTAAAAAATAAATATAAAAATTCCAAAATAATAATCTACATCTTAAAAAAAATTATAATAAGAACTTTTATAGAATTATATTGGGCCAAACTTATCCTTATAACTAGAAGAAAAACTAAACACTTGATAGAGAGTAACAATACCCATATTAATCATCATTGGATTCAAAAAAAGAAAAATATTCTCTCTCTTCATTCAAAAACTTTCCTATACACACAACATTTTATGGGGCCCACACTCTCTAAAGCAAACAAAAAAAATAATGCACGCAAAACGAATCTTATAATTAGAAGAAAAACTAAACACCACATAACTCTTATAAAACCCATTAACATATGCACGGAAAAATTGCATATTTAAATATAATACCAATGATTCTGAATCATATTGCAGGAAAACATCGCCCCAAATGTTAGGACGAAAATTTACGCAAGGTCGCGTGGAAGCATGTTGGGTCGAAGCAAGAGCTGCAGAAGCTGCAAGAGACATCTTCATTCACTGTTAAGAGGTGGCTGGAAAAGTATTTCAAGGTGGAATCGGAGGAGTTAGTATGTGTTGAGGTGCTTAAGAATGGGATGAGCAGGTGAAGTGGTTATTTTTGGGTCATGTGGGATGTATGAGAAGGATGGAGAATTTAGCATGCAAGTGCAGAGGCTGTTGGAGGATATATATATATATAAAGACACGTAGCAAAGTATCTAACGTTGAGTTGTTAACATCTAGAATGGGTTGGAACGTAGTTTATAGCATATTTGATACAACAAGTAGAACATCCAACCGCTTACGTGGAGCACCAGCTTGGGCACGTGACTTCACATGAAGATGCAACGTGGCAACTGAAGCGGTCAATCGCTTGGAATGTGTTAGACGGTTGTTAGTTAGCTAGAGGAACACTCATTCGTGTAAAGAATAACATGTATAAATATACGAAACTGAGATGTAATCAGACATAGATGAAATAAAACGATTCTTTTCTCTTTTCTTCTCAAAGCTTCCTCTGTATCCTTTTCTCTGCAACCCTAGGTTGTAACATTGGTGCTTTCATTCTTGTTCTTGAGCCTATCACAATGCGGGTACAAGAAGTCGTTGATGAATTGGCTTCCACGCGTGCCGAGTGGAACCAGCGAAATATGGAATTGAATCAGAGAATCGATCAATTCTCTGAATCCTTGGAGCTTCGCTTGATGAATTTCTTTGAAGCTCGATTCAATACCTTGGAACACACACTGCGAGAGTTTGCGCATCAAGGAGCACATCAGGTTCCTCCAGCAAATTCTCACAGCCAGCCACGGTCCAATTCACAAATTGGGGGTAATGCTGTGCTTGATCAACGCACTGCATTGAAGTTTATCAAGATGGAAATTCCACCGTTTGATGGCCAAAATCCTCATGTTTGGTCGTTTAAATCAGAGCTTTTCTTTAACATGCAACTCATTCCTGAAGATTTCAAGATTCGTTTGGCCGGATTAAAAAATGGAGGGTGCTGCAGCATCTTGGTTCTAGTGGGTGCATGCAAGTGGAATGGTGCGATCTTGGGATGAATTTGCCCATGCGGTTCGCCAGCGTTTGGAGGCACTGCCTATCGCGAAGATCCAAGGGAAGAATAATGCACAACCGACTTCGACATCCTCAACCATGTTACAGAATAATGCCAATCCTAGTGTACCTTTGTTACCTGCTCCTCTTTCTTTACCAATTAAGAAGCTGTCACAAGAGGAACTTAAAAAGAAACGTGAGCTAGGCTTGTGCTACACATGTGAGGAGAAGTGGACTATGGGCCATCGGTGCAAGTCAAGGATATTACTCTTGATTGTTGAACCTGGTGATGATGGTGTGGAAGGAGAAGAACAAATAGTTTGGTGTCCCGAAGCACATAATGTCTTTCCACAAGAGGGCCTCTTGAATTCCTTATCCATGCCCATTAATTATCAGATCATGCAGCTGGAAGCAATGATCAGGAACAAGATGGTAGGAGTTCTTGTCGATTCTGGAAGTTCACACAACTTCATACAAAAAGAATTGGCATTGGAGCTTGGTATTCCTTTAGTGCAAACCAAATGTATGAAGGTGGTGTTAGGTAATGGTCAATTTTTATTATGTAATACAAAGTGCTGTGATGTCTCCTTTGTCATTCAAGGGAAAGAATTTGTGGTTGAGCTATGGACATTGGACCTTAAAAATCTTCAAGTCATTTTAGGCACGCCCTGGTTAGAGTCATTGCGGAGGGTCACAAGTGACTATAAAAATTTGACTATGGAACGAGTGATGTTGCATAGCTGCAACACAATAGCAGCAAGGCAGACCTCTTGTTTCTTGATTCAGCATGATGCCATTCCTCATCAAACGGTCAATGCTGAATTGGGCACACTGGCAGACAAGGTTCCTAAAGAATTGTGAGTGGTTTTGCTGAGATATCAGCGAGTATTTGAGGTTCCAAGAAGTTTGCCACCTTCCAGGGAAATTGATCATTCAATTCACCTGATTGAAGGTCCCAAACCAGTCAATGTGAAGCCTTACTGCTACCCACACTTCCAGAAGGCAGAAATAAAGAAGCAGGTGAAGGAGTTGATGTCAACCGGTTTTATTCAGGAGAGTAAAAACCCATATTCTTCCCTTGTTCTGTTGGTGAAGAAGCATGACAATACATGGCATATGTGCATCGACTACGGGGCATTAAATGCAATCACGGTAAGGGATTGTTTTCCTATCCCTACTATAGATGAACTCTTAGGGCTCATTTGGTGCACAGGATATGATAAGGATAGGATATGATATGGGACTGATAAGGGTAGAATATGATATGGGGCTGATAAGGCCATATCATGTCATGTGTTTAATGAGCACCTGATTAGTAATATGATAAGATTATGTAGAAGGAGAAAAGAAAAACAAAAAATAAAAAATAATGTAATAAATATAAATATATTGGGTAGCGTGGGAGGGTAGCGTGGGAATATATTGGGTAGCGAGAGGATATATTGTGTATCCAATATTGGTATCCTATCCTATTGAATCCTAACCCAGCTCCCCCCATAGGATAAGAAATCATGTATTGGATAGGATAAAATGATACAATAGGACAAGCTTATCATATCCTATTGACCCACCAAACAAAAGATAAAATTAGGATATGATAAGTTATCCTATCCTATCTTCCTTATCAGGTGCTCCAAACAGGCCCTTAGATGAACTTTGTCATGCATATGTCTTTTCTAAGTTGGATTTGCGTGCTGGCTGTCACCAAATTCGATTAAATAAAGATGTCATCCCAAAGAAAGTGTTTAGAACACATGATGGTCATTATGAAAACATTGTAATGCCATTCGATCTCACAAATGCCCCATCAAACTTCCAGTCAACCATGAATAATATCTTCAGACCATTATTAAGAAAATTCATCATTATTTTTTTGATGATATTCTCATTTACAGTAACTCTTTACCAGAACATATACAGCATTTAGATATTGCTTTACATTGTTTAAGTACTCATGAATTTTTGTCAAACTAAGCAAATGCTCTTTTGATGTTGATGAAATTGCTTACTTGGGTCACTTGGTGTCGGGTTTGGGAGTAAAAGTTGATCCTGCTAAAGTGGCTGCAATGGTTCAATGGCCACGTCCTCAAACGGTGAAGCAGCTTCGTGCATTCCTTAGACTCACAGGCTACTATAGGCGTTTTGTAAAAGGCTATGCCTCTATAGCTACTCCTCTCACTAATTTGTTGTCACAGGATGCATGGCAATGGTCACTTGAAGCACAGGTTGCATTTGACACTCTCAAGCAAGCAATGACTTCCACACTAGTGCTAGCTCTTCCTAATTTCTCCTTGCCATTTTTTGTGGAAACTGATGCTTCAAATTCAAGAATTGGGGCAGTCTTGACTCAAAAAGGAAAACCAATTTCTTTTTTCAGCAAGAAGCTTGGCCCTCGGGTGGCAGCTGCATCCACTTATTTTAAGGAATTCACAGCCATCATTGAAGCAATTAAAAAATGGAGACCAGACCTTTTGGGGTCTCATTTTGTTTTGCGCACAAATCATAAGAGCATCTTGGAAATTTTGTCACAAGTTATCAACACTCAAAACAACAGAAATTTGTTTCCAAATTGATGGGATACTCATTTTCCATTGAGTATAAACCTGGCAATTTAAATTCGGTAACTGATGGGCTGTCTAGACAACATGATGGTGAGGCAGTCTGTAATGTGGGTTTGTTTGAAGTCTCCTAGAATCTGATAGAGTTGATCCGAAAGGAAAATGAGACAGCAGTCGATTTGGTAGCACTGCATGAAAAATTGAATAATGGTGAGTTGATAGCTAGTACCATTTCTCAGAAGGATGGAATTTTATTTCATAACCAGCGCTATCTTTTGATTTCATCTTCACCTTTAAAACAAACTTTACTGCAAGAGGCTCATTCTTCTCTAGTTGGAGGTCATGTTGGCTCCTTGCGCACGTTCTTGAGACTATCCGCGTCGTTTTACTGGCCCAGAATCAGAATAGATGTAAAGCATTTTGTTCAACAGTGTGTTGTATGTCAATCAGTAAAAAAGACTTGATTTTTATATTGATTACTATATTAAATTGATTTGATTTTTATAGCTCCTAAGTGGAATATGTGTAGCGTTTGCCCGAAGTCAAGGATAGTGTAGATAATCAAAAGCTTTAAGATTTTTGTGATAGGAATACTACAAGGAGCTCAAAACCCTTTACAAAAGATATCTCTATCAATAGGCTAAGCGACAAACCACATTAAGTGGATCCGACACTATGTCATTACTCAAAATCTTAAGGCTCAAGTTATATTGGTCTTCTTTGCACTTATATTCATCACTTGGTTCAAATCTAAGCGGTGTGGGACTTCTTTACAACTCACGGTTGATTATTTCCAAAATTCTCCCTTCATGTGTGAGGCTCTACATCATATTCCCTTTTGTGAGCAACTTCTGCGGAAGTCTTTTCTTTTCAAGAATTGGAGTAACACTAGCCTTCTGCAAAGGCCTTGAAACATTACCATCTCCAAATACCCAGCCCAAAAACATCATCATTTCCAAATACTCGGTCCAGTCAAACCATTGGCTTTAATACCACTGTTACGAATGGTATGGGGGATCCCAAGGCCAAGCGAAAATTACAGTAAGTGAATCTGACACCATGTCACAACCCAAAACCTTAAGGTTCAAGTTGTATCTTTTTTGCACTTATATGGTCATCACTTGGTTCAAGTATAACCAGTGTGGAACTTCTTTACAACTCACAATTAATTATCTCCAACATTTTGTAGGAGTAGTGTTTATGAGATTGAGTAAATTTGGCAAAGGCATCATGTTATGTGAGACATATTTAGAGGCATCTCGTGCTTTGACTTCCCTCCAGGTGCAATAAGCATCATATTTTGCACAAGGTCAATTGGGTAAAAGGTAGGGAATACGCTTCTAAGATGTGGAATGACATTATGACTACGACTCTACGAGCATCGACTCTGTGAATTTTGGGCATGTTTGGTTTATATATGCCTAGCCCATGTCATGTTTATTTAATTGAGTCTGAAGCATTCAAACACATTTGCAATTGAACTGAAAATGTGTAAGTTTTGTGTTGAGATTAATTGAATAATTGACTTGTGAATTTTATTATATGTGCATATGCAAAGAACTAAAAGGAGCAAAGCCTTGGAAGAAAACAACCCTTGACGTAACATTCCATGGAAGAGTTGAGCATCAGCTTTATTCAATAGCCTTCTATTAATATTATTTTTGTTATTTGTTGTAAAGTTTCTTATATGTCATGTGACCTTTAGGCTAGTTATTGATTGTATTAGCTCTCATTATATATGAGCATAAGTAATGTAACTTATAACCAACTTGATTCATTTTTCATTCGATAAGAATTCTGCTTTCAGTATTTGAAAAGGAGAATGAGGGGAACAAGTTTGGTGAAGGAGATTTGGTAATTTGGAGAGATTTTGGAGGTGAGAAGGGGGTGCTGAGTCAGAATGAGGGGGAAGGGGAAGGGTGCCCTAATTAGGGGTGCCATGTCACTTTAGTGACATTTGTCCTTTAATGAGACCCGATGTAATTTTTTATCTGAACCGTCATCATATTTTTACCCGGAAACACCAAGACTCTAACTTTAAGTACTTAACATTACTTCTGTCTAATTATCATGTTCATAACTTAAAATTTGATTAGTCGATCACAGATCCACTAACAGATGTTTAATTGCACTTTAGCATTTATCGGTGTTCTTAACTGTACCCGAATTTCATAATTTCTTAACTTTAACATTATTGGTCTAATTATGACTTGTTAGGCATATATTAGTCTTTATTTCCCTTTTCTCATCTTTTCCAGTTCCGAAATTCCACCGGCTGCTTCTACAGCAATACAAAATACCCGGCAGAATTGACTTTTCTAAAATACCCTAATATGGGTATCAAACTTCATCAAATCTTATACTAACCTCATTCATGATGTTTATATCATTAGATTAGCTCTCTAACTATAATTTGCTAACTTGGAGCTATTCTACTGGTTGTTACTACGTCAGCAATCAAAGTTAACATATGAAAATTCATCTGTGCAAAATACCCTCAATAAACCCACAATAAATCATCAAGAAACAAGATGAAATTAAGATTTTCCTACCACGAAAGTCTTCAAAATGGCCTAAGGAATGCTTTCCTACACTTGAGTGAAGTTCAACAACTCTCAATGGCCTAAACCACCAAGAAAATTGCAACCTTGTAGGTGGATTTTCTCATCACACACTAGGATTTGTTTATAGGGTTTTGATAACCAACTGATTCTAAGTAATTTTCATGTTCAAAGTTTCTTGATTTGGTGACTAAATGGAAAGCTGCAAATCCAAGCTGTAAGGCTATGGAGGTTTCGGCCAAGGAGAAGAAAATGAGGAGGAAGAAGAGTTTCTAACATAAAATCAAGGTTAACACCTAAGCCACTTTATTTGACTTCTTGGTTAAGTTAGAAAATATCTAATTTCAAAATTACTTAATTATCCTTCTTGAAACTTCTCCTATAATTCAAGACTTAGATATTTTTAGTTCATTCCAACATTCACTAATGTCATTTAATAATGTCACCCTAAGTTATTTTTAAGCTCCGAGCAATTTTTTATAATTACCTTTTTTCCCATATACTTAATCAGTTTGCATTTTCACCTAAAATGACTTATTATCACCTAATTAGATTCTCCACCTAGTTAGACCATCAAAATCAATAATCAATCAACAAATTTGAATTTCAAATGTTAGTATTATTATAAAACCTGCTTTGAAAATCATGGTTTTCCTCGTGGCTACAAGCAAAAAGGAGTCACACACAAGGCCAATGCAGCAGTTATAGCAACAGACGAGATGCAAGGTTCTATGGAGAATGTCAACAATTCTTCGCTGATTGAAATGAAAGACAATTTTACGAAGGATCAATATCAGACAATTGAGATGATCCAACAGACAATGCAACAAAATTCTCCTCATGCAAGCAACATGGTGCAAGCTAAAGCTCTTAATGCAGAAACAACATAATCCTTTTCAGGTATTCATAATATTCATTGGATTTTAGACACGGGGGCTACCGACCATATCACCTGTTCTTTTGCAAACCTTTCTTACATTCAGAAGATTAAGCCTATTGTTATTTCCTTGCCTAATGGAAGTCAGATGTTTTCTTACTTTTCTGGAACAGTAGTATTCTCAAATTCTCTCACGATAACAAACATATTATATGTCAAGGAATTCACGATGAATTTAATATCAGTAAATAAATTGATCAGAGATTCTAATTGTCGTGTGGTTTTTCAGCATCTAATGTGTATTATTCAGCAAGTGCCATCTATGGAGATGATTTGTTTTGCTGAATTGATGAGAGACCTGTACGTCTTCTAGCACGCAAACTCTAAAAACAAGGCCTATAGTCATGAAATAAAAGGAACATCAACAACAACAATTTTTCCTTGTAACAGTAGCTTTACTATACAATCAGAACTTACTGATGTGGCACTCACCTTTACTCCAATTCTATAATAAATGCTATAATACTTCAATTTTCATTCATTTCTTGTAAGAATTTAGATGATCCATGTGATATTTGTCATGTGGAAAAACAAAAGAGATTATCTTTTCCTAACAGCTTTTCAGTTTCAAATTCTGCCTTTGATCTAGTGCACATAGATATATGGGAACCTTATGCTATTACCTCAATTCATGGGAATCAATATCTTTTAACTGTTATAGATTATCACACTCGATTTTTTGGGGGATTCTTATGAAATCAAAATATGAGACTCGAAATCACATTCGTGCATTGTGGCTCTTATTGAGAATCAATTCAAAGTTACTATAAAATGTTTTCGCAGTGATAATGGTCAAGAATTTTTAATGAATGAATTTTTTGCTGAAGAAGGTATACTCCATCACACTTCATGTGCTGAGTCCCCTCAACAAAATGGGATTGTTGAAAGAAAGCATCAATGTATCCCGAACATTGCAAGAGCTCTTTTCTTCCCAAGCAAACTACCACAAAGCCTATGGTCCTATTGTATCACTCAGGGCAATATTATAATATTAAAGATGTATTTTTTTTTCTCCTTCAGAACCTATGCGCTAACGTGGAAAGTGAAAAAGAATACAACTTTAATATTATAATTATGTATTCCACGTAGTTCATAGTTATACTTATAAGCAGATAATAGGACACATCTTGTGTCCTCTAATGATATTTTCCTTTATGAAAATAGTGAGTTGGAGTGTGCAAAAATCTAAAAAATCGAACTAATCTGAACTCCAGTTAAAAAAAAATTGGTTTAAAAATCAGTTCTTGAGCTAAACTTTAAAAATTAGTTCTCAAACTGAACTGATTTATAAACAAAACTGGTTTAAAAAATCATGAACTAAATTGGTTTTTTTCTCTTATTTATTTTTCTCTCTATTTTTCTTCCTTATTTATTTTATTCATTCTTTTATCTTCATTTTTATTTCTTTATTTTTCTTTTTCTCTTATATATCTTTCTCTCTTATTATTACTTTATTTTATTTTTTAATTATTTATTGCTTTTTTAAAAGTTTGTAGTATCATTTATATTTTCTTTATTTTTTCTCAATATTTTCATACTTTTCTTTTGGATTCAGAATTGATTCAAAAACCAATTTTAGGAGTGTGCAAAAGAATTACAAAATAACACCACACTTAAAAAAACTAATTTTATAACCAGTTCTTGAACCTAAACACTTTTTTTCTCTTCATTTCATTTCTTTCTTTTTCCCTCTCTCCTTCTCTTCTCTTATTTATTTATTTATTTATTTACTATCATCTAATTCAGATTCAGAATAGGTTCTAATTTAGAATAGGTTCGACCTAAACTGGTTCTGAACCGATCAAACCGTTTTCGAACTGAACCGAACCAATTTTGAATCATACTGAATCGGTTTTGGATAAAAAAAATTGGTTCTTTGAACTAAATTAGTTAAAATCAATTTAGTTCAGTTCTTCACAAAATTCAATTCAATTCGACTTATGCTTAACCTTAGAAAATACACTAGAGATTTTTTTCTGTTGAATCTAAAGCATCGATTTTAACTGTGAAGTGCTCAAATCACACAAAGAATACCTTCAGCGAATGAGGACAGTTTTAGCAAAGAGATTGAACAAGTCAGTTTATTAGCTATAATTTTCCAATAACATATGAAAATGACTTCAAATCTTGAAACCAATAACGAAAAAATTGGACCGGATCTGCCAAGAAATTCCAGTGAACCGGTCTATTTAACCGAAAAAATCAAATGATCACTAGAGAATTGATGGAAACTAGTCCAATTAATGGAGGACTAGTTTTTGTTTTTTAATTCAACAAATTTTACTTAAATAAAAGTCCAGTATCAAGTTAGAAAGGCTCACATATTTAGATATAAATTGTCATTATTAAAAAGTTTATTATTAACTTCTTGTCTTGCAAAACACATAATATGATCAATAATATTGTATGCTAATTAAAAATTTTACTTTACTTAATTTCTTAGAATATTGTTTGTTTGTTACATAACATATCATACAAAATTAAAAATATACATTTTATTATCACAGGTTTGATTACGGTTCAATCATAGTTCGAATAATAAATTGTGAACCAATATCTTCATCAATTCAATGACCAAATCAATTTTTAAAACGTTGCTGGACTAGCTGAAGCCTGGTGGGCAGGGAAAGAATAGCTTTAGGCAAGCCCAAACCGATGGCCCAAAGTGATGACACAATCCACAAGGGCACTTCAAAACGCTTCTTCAATTAGACCTCTGCATTGGACTCAGGCCCTTTGCAAGATCCACCCACGATAACCTTGTACAAGCTAGTCATTTCAATACCAAATGGTGATAATTCAGTTGGCGTATAAGAGCTAATCAATATATATTCGATTCTCCTTGATATCATTTTGAAAGGATTTAAAAATTTAATCCTAGACCTGCCCCGGATTAAACTAGTCACAAAATGATCAACCGATTGGAATATTTCGAATATTTCCAAAAAAGTCATTTCCATGGAAAATATTCATGAGATAAATCACTCCCTCCCCACCCTGTGCTAACATTGAGCTGAATACAAACTTATGTATTTTTATATATAAATAATGTCAATTTGCCACCACTATCCTCCACGCTTCTGATTGTTTTCCCATCAATTCTGTATATTATAGGCAATTGCAATTTGATAACAATCCCCTGCCCTACATACCCATGATTTCTATATACATAAAGAGAGAGAAAAGAGAGATAATTTTGTGTACTTAGGTTGGGTAATTATTAGTATAGCAAATTGATGTTTGACCTTATGGAGCGGACACATTCAAACCTTTAACTTCATCTTTAAACTACAAGACATTATAAACTGGACTAGATACAAGCATACAACTACAACTACCATTTTATCTATATACTTCAGAGAGAGAAAAGAAAGATCCTATCTATCCAAACTCAAGAATACCACATCCAAAAAAACACGACAAATATAGTCAGCCATTGAAAATAGCAAAAAGTCGACTATGAAATTTTATGATCAAACAGAAACATGGACAAATCATCATGTCCAAACTGGCAAACAGATCATCTTTTCTGTTGGGGAGGGGATAATTAATCATCATCTTTTTAAGCTATCGAAAACCAAATCACCTTGACCAGCTTATGCAAGTAATCTTATCAAAAAAACATAAGAATGCAATGAAGTGTATCCCATAAGAACGCAGAAAGCCAGTCAGTTCAAAATTTTGTGATTCACATAATCTATACTGGAAGCAAAGTACTATTTGCAGACACAAGTTTCAACATCTATATTACAAAGCAGTGAACATACATAAACACTGTATAAAAGAATCAATATACTACGTCACTAGTACATGAGACTCTTCATGGACAAATGAAAGGAGCAAAAGACCTATAAAACAATGATAAAGGTTACATGGCACAAGAAATCAACATAAACCTCAGTCAGCTACTTACCACCTCCAACATCATTTCGCTTCCCTCGTCACGATATTTCTACTACCACTACAACAATTCCTATCTATGTTTTTAGGCTTTAATAGTTCTCATGTCGTTGCAGATGGAAAAATGTGCAGCAACACTTATTTTCATCAGAATACGCGTCCGTATCCTGATGTGTTTTTTTTTTTAGGCCAGGATATGAACCCGTATCCCAATGTTAATAGTTTGCTGCAACTTTTCTCATCAACAGCGACAACAGAAACGAGGAGCCCATGTTTTTATCAATGCCAGGCTGAGGCTGATATCAAATTTCTGTTCTTCCACCCCAACAACATGGCCCCATCCTTCTCCACTAGTGTATAATGTTCTGAATAGCACCTCAGAAGGCTTCTTATAACAGAATTCACATAAGAGCTCAAAGGACATTGACGAAAGCCAGCCATTGTTAACCTAGACTTCCACTTGCCAAACAGTTCATGTCGCTCTACCCTTTCCTTGCCTTCACAAGCAATAACATTCACAATATCCCGGGCAAGACAATGTTGCTCCACATTAATCCGCTCCTTGCTATTTCTTTGGAGGGTGACATCAATGGACTCAAAGATTGCCAAATAGTAATCTAAGGTTTCTATAAACCTGTTAAAGAAAGGAGTTGTGTTTGTGTTTGATTCCTGCTCCACCAGTGTGGTCACCTTGGGTGAAAGCGACTTTACCAATCTCAAAAGTCCATCCCTTGGGTTACTCATATCAACACTCTCATCAGCTGTATGATGGAGTTGCAAGGGAAAGTTCACAGCCAAAGCCTCTCCAGGCCTGATATCAAGCATATCTCTTGTCACATCTGGAGCAAAAACAGGCACTCCATGAAACTCAACTGGGATGCCAAATTTCTTAGACATCAACTCCAACCTTTTCCCAACTACCTCTAGTCCATCGCCACGAGCATATTTAGAAACGGGGTCATCAATCCCTGTGATCCGCACGTGGGGAGCCCCGCCAGGTCTTGCTGCAAGAGCTTGAAGAAGAGTCATCCACTGAGTTCCCTGAGCAATCTGAAAGTCTATTATGTGTATGTGATCCTCATTTCTGCATGCCTCAGCAATGGCTCCATTGGCAGCCATGTAACCAAATTTCAAGTAAGGACAGATTTCAAACAGCAATTGCATGTAAGAGAGTAATTCTTCACCTTCAGGCTCTCGGCACCTAAGGGCACGATAGATGCTATTCCCCGAAGATTCCTTCCTTGCAACAAGCCCTTCTACCATATAAGCACCAAGCCGCTGTATTGGCTCCCCATTGATAGACACAACACTTCTAGCCTTTTCTATCAATTGATCAAAATCTTTCATGTTGTTTTCAGACAGGGCTTTGGCACATGCAATCAACAATTGTTTCAAATTGCTTGATGGGAACCCTTGTAGAGATGCTTCCTCCATCAACTTTTGCCGTTTCTCTACATGTTCAACTTCACTTGATTGCCTACTGCTGGTAACATATGATGGCTGACTTTGAATATATTGTGGCTCCTGGTGCTCATGGCTCCAGGACCTATATCTCTGACCAGATGTCGTTGGCCTGCTGCTCTCGGCCAATGACGTATTTGATGTGGTAACATCATTATCATCAGGTGCCATCAGAGCAGTTTCTAGTTCCAGCAATGCGTGTCTGATTTTCTGGTTATAAATTGCATTCTGTGGAAGAGAGCTCCTAGGAGAATATAGTTGCAAACTCTCTCTGAGTCTGTCCACAGATGAGATTGATCTATGCATAAAATGGTTGGTTTCCAGTGAAGAGTTACGAGAGGGGCTTACACAAGAGAGGATTTCTCCAGAGCTGTGTTGCTCCTGGTTGTCACTCAATGCAGAAAGTGTATCAGAATCAAAATGAGTGGAAAAGGGTGAATTAGGTGAGTTTCCTGTGTCAAATTTCACGGAGCCAAGAAGCCTGCTTGGTAGGGATGGAATAATGGGTAAAGATGGCATGTAAGGTAATCCTGCACTAGTCACACTGAAATTGAAAAGTTGCTGCGAGTCCATATATGATGATGGATCAGCTGCTTTATGTGAAGGAGATCTTTAAAATCGAACAAGCAAATCAGAAAAGCACCACCCTAGGAAAACTTCTTGAGATTTTGTTTGGAACTTGAACCCCAACAGTTTCAATAAAAACATATAAACCTGCAATGACAATATACAAAGGCATGTAAGTATACTTTCATAACAGCACAATAACAAGTTCACAATACCAATCTTCTAGGCCAACTGCAACTGGTAGAGAGCCATAAATATGGAGGAAGTACGAACACACATACACACAAGACACAAAAGGAACTAATGATTAATTAAAGCCTAATAGCAGATAAATAAAATTAATGAATTTGGAGCTTAGAATTAATTTGATGGTAGAACGTAGAAGTAATCAAAATCATGCCTGCGTGTGGTTGTGCTCTAAATGGTGCAGATCAATGAAAGATAACACATGCTTACACACACAATAACACTCAAAAACACAAACCCAGATGTTCTTAAATTATAGATTGTTGGTATTTAACATCGCAGTCAAGTAAATAATACAGTCTGCGCTGGAAATTGTACACTGCCACAAGATTATTAAAAAGGAAGAAGCTTGACCTTAAAAACATTTCATCTTAAATGTAAAACACCAACTGAAAATCTTCTCATGCTGTAGTATCCTTGAAAACAATACAAATTGACCTTACACACAAATCATTTGCTCAAAAAATTCAGAGGGCTGTGGTTAAACCATGTAATCAAAGTAAACCTCTATAACAATTAATATTATCTATCGATTCTGTTTTTTAATTGCTCCCACTCCACATGGAAACAGCATAAAAACTATTTTTTTTTTTACCTATGAAAGCAGAAATTTTGTTGCAAACCCATAAATCACTCTCCTAATTCCATGCCCACCAATCAAATAAGAAGAAAAATAAGAAACAAGATGCAGAAATCATGAAGGAGAGAACCGGAAACACTCAAAAGCTGAAAATTTGAGAATTTATACAAACAAAGGAAGAAAAAAAAGAAGACAGAAAACAGATATATAATAGGTAGATGTTTATTTCAGACAACCACCGACCTTGTACTGCTTGAAAATTGAAAGCTCGAGTCTTCGGCTTCGTTTCAAGAATGCTAAGAACTTGTGTAGCTTCTATTTTTGTTGATGTTTGTTGTGTTCTGTTTCTATTTTAGTTTGAATATAATGAGGAGTGGGGTTTCAATCCAATATATAGAGAGAACAAATGGTTCGTGTTTGACGGATGGTTAGAATGGATAACAATGTTAACGGTAACGGTAACGGCGAATGAGACAGACGGGGTGTTTGTGCTTTCTTATACGTATAGCTGGCGCGGATTCTAAACGGAGCCGACCACACGTTAAGACTTGCGGTAGAACATTCGTCGCTTTTTCAACTCTCAGCTCAACGCGGGCACAGTGTGCACCCACTCTCTCTATTGAAGCGTGGCCAGAGTCATTAGGGGAGTTGGATAATATCTAAAATGAAAATGAATCATTTTACATCGTTGTTAGACAAAAAATTTGGCATTTCGTCTCAGAGCTGATACGTTAAGATTGATGGTGTCATATAGTTATCAATCAAAATTAAAATCAAATTAGTTAAATCAAGACAAAATCAACAATTTTCAAAAGAAGTATTAAACTTTTTATTTGAAATCAATATCAAATAATCATCTTCCATTTAAAATACACCAATAATAATAATAATAAGAGTTTAATATTTTTTATATTATAGAAAGTAAATCTATTTTTATATATATAAAATATGTGAAATTTATTTGAGGTCATGTGAAAAAAAAAAAAAAAAAAAAAATATAAAATTCACACATATTTATTTATATGTATAAGATAAGAGATGATAAACCCTACTAATGATGAAAAAATGCTCGGGTAATCTTTTATTGATAATTATAGGGAGTGACTTACTACCAAGTAAAAATAAATTAATCATGGGAGAGATAATATTATTGAAAAATATTGACTGATTTGATAATTGATTAGCGCATGAGTTAATACAAACCCGAGATAATTAACTTTTTATCCTTAAATATGGCAACATATTTTTCATTGAAAATATTTATATATTATAAACATTTATTGAAGTTTTTCTAAAAGTCATTTTTTTTTAATATATAAAAATTTTAGTAGAGAGATATCATTTAATTCCAGAAAAAGACTTACGATTCTTACTACTCATGTCAGTCATTGATTTACATCCATCCAATGATTATAATTTATGAAGTCATATTACTTAATTAATTATTAGTTAATCATTAATTATATTACAAATGACAATTATTGATTTCTGTTGATCAACGACTAAAATAAGGAGTACCCTCCCCATTTTTATTATAGTTAAAGAGGAGGGATATTCTTACTACCAAAATCTTTTACTACCACTACCAAAATCTTTTACTACCAAATCACTACCTATCTAATCACCATTGAATTAAAGAGAGAGAATGTTAAAAAAAATTGAAAAAAAAGAAAATGTTAATCCAATGGTGATTAAATAAGTAGTAAATTAGTAGTAAAAAATTTTGGTAGTAAAAATATCATTCTAAATACTTGTATTTCACCATGATCAAAAAATCCTAATCTTTTAAGAATTTTCAAAAGAATTACCATCCACAAAGTCAGTTCTTATTAAGGCAACGAATGATGGAAGACCTGGTCAGGCTAGTGACTAGCGAAGATCAAGGTAACGCAATAAATAATGATGAGTTCACACGCGCTATAGCTGTAGTTGAACTTGACGAGGTGACGATCACGTGTGTCATGCGTGACGTTTTATTACATCTATTAGCCACGGGTTTGCTACTGCAGTCACAGTTCAAAAGCGCGTGAGGGCAACTGTTTGTGCAAGTGCAAGTGCCACGACAGCGATGACACTAATCTTTCCGAAGAGTTGTACACGTGTCGGCCGCAGAAGCTCCCTTTGGACTCCTTTGACCTTACGTGGCAATCACTCACACGCTCCCTGCAGTGGTTTTCTATTGTCGTAGACCCACCTGTGGGTAGCCCTAGCACACCGTTTTCTATATTCGGGTCCCTTAATGACACGGACCCACCTGTTAAATTCTCATTTGGGTTATTATTTTAAGGATTGTATACTCTTACGTAATAAGTGAAAGCATATCATATGCTAAGATATAACGTGGCGGAATTTACACTAAAGAAAAATGAAAATAGCAGTAAAATTATAAACTCGTATCTTTCACTAATTTATGAGATTAATATTTTTTATATTATAAAAAATAATTATATTCCCTTCACACACGTAAAAGTATATATCAATTATTTTTTTCTTTTCTTCTCCTCATGTAGGCTCATATTGATCATTTTATATATGTATAAGAAATAAAATTATATAATAAAACATGAGCAACATTGATCTCTTAATTTATATTATCCAATGATCCAGGTGCTAAACATATGTTTAACATGATTTATAATAATATTTAATTAAATAAATCGCAAGCATGAAGCATGTTGTGGAGTGTGAACATACGAAACAATTTAATATTCGAGAATCAAGAATAACTACACATGCAATATATAATTTTATATGTGAATTTTATCTGTCTACATTTTGGGCATGTATGTTTACGTTCATTAACAAGCATCCGTGTTTTTATACTCAATAAACCCCATAGTGCTGTGCAGATGATGCTAAGGAAATTAAAATTTGGAATTTGAGAATGGAACTCTTCGATTTTTCGTTTTTATTAAATAATGATCTCGCCTAAAAGGTTAAATTGCTTATTTAAATAATTTTATATTAGATTTCTTTTATAGTTTTGATCAGTGTAATTCCAGTAAAAATCCATCACCGAACTTCTATTAAAATAACGTAGATGCTACACGTTGGGAGCACAATTTGTTTTATGTTTGAGTTTTGTCTATGATTTTCGAATCCAGAAAATAATCTCTTTGTAATTATGTAAGAGTAAGGCTGCGTACAAGCATTTCTTCCATCTCAAACTCGCGATTTAATGGGAAGTATTTTTTTTTTTTTTTTTGAGATTTGCCTATGAATATGGATAGCTAACCATGTGTTCTCACAATAGCTCAACATATAGTATATTTTTGTGCGGCTGATTATTGACACTTGTAACTGGTTTAAGCATCCAATTCAGTATTAACCCCAAAAAATAAAGTAATTTAGTTTCACACTTCTATTTTGGCAACCATTTTGAACGGTTACTTCTTATTTGAGAAAAATAAGGTACATAGCGGCTAATTCATACTAAGCTTTTTGCATCGTGAATGCTAATTTACTGTTTTGGATCATGGCGACTGAATTGTCATATGTGAAAGTGTCCTTTTAATTTGAATGCTTACGTATCTAAAGCAAGTGATGCTCCATAGGTATATATAATTAATGACACGACAGAATTCAGATCCCACTATTAATAGAAACAAATTAGATCGTTTAAAAATATGATTTATGTTTATCTCATTTTACATGAAATAAACAATTTTTCTATACATACAAAAAGGAGTTGAGTCCCACCACTCTTTTTTTTTCTTCTCTTACATGTGAGTCTCACATATACTTTTATTTCTACACAACGAGATAATTTCTTTCTTACGACATAAGAAAATATATTCTTTAAAAAATATTATCACAATAAGATCAAAATATTATATAATAGCTTGTATAGCCCACATATTATAATAAGAGTTTATAAGTAGCTTTAAGAAAAACTGAAAAGTTTAAGAATAAAATTCGTTGTCATTCAGCAGATAATCCATCGAAGTGGGACAAACAGAGATGATAGTGATTTTATGGGGAGAACAAAATTGGAACTATTGTGTTCAAAGACTCAAAAAGGCTTCCATTTCTATACTTATCCACATAAATTCTGAAGAGAGAGAGGAAATTTTGCATTGACGAGTCACGAGTGTAAACACAACTTTACTTAAAAATTGTCTTACACCAAAAAAATAAAATAAAAAATTGTCATTCAAACGACAGACCCATGGCACGGCAGCTTTTTTTAGCCCATAGAAAAGTTCGACAGGAGACATTATAATAAGATCCCTTTAGATTATCTACAGAAGTTTATAATTTTAAAAAAAAAATTGTGGATTTTTATATATTATAAAGACTAGGTGAAATTTTGTAATTACAGACAATTAAAATCATCGATCAGGTTATAAAGGCGTAAGTATTATCTAATGGTAGAGGTTTGGGATTATAAATTCAAACTCAACGCCATTATCATTCTGTTAGGTCCGAGGTAGACCGTATTGCTATACCGGATGGTATGCGCTCAGAGATGATGTATATGCCCAACGTACTAGGCTATATGCCGAGGTCCCAATCACTGCGCACCAGCAATAGGCTTTACAACCAGGGGGTGGTGTGTGTGCACAATGAGTGGAATAAGCTAGGCGGTTCAGAGGTGTGTACCTGGGATGTCTGAGCTCTTATTTATAGAGGTACCTGGCTCGGTTGCTGAGCTCCTATTGTTGAGATTCCGTCCGACTTGGTCGGCCTCAACTGGTTTGTTTCAGTCAGTTGAGATTTGGCAATATCTCTTGACGAGATATTCTCGGATGGCGGTTGAGCGGAGCTTCATCCGTAACAGTTGCCCCCCAGCTTGGGATTCCGTAAGTCGGAATGCCGAGATTCTCTGGATTAATTGGCCATTCTTCACCTTGCCATTTATTCCCCATGTGTTAACTATGTCGGAGGTCGTAACTCCATTCGAATCTTGTTATGATTTTCGATCAGATTTGTGAGGTCAGCGGATTTTGAATGTCGGAACCCTTGACATGACCTTTCAGCTTTCTGACCTTTCGTTTTATTACCACTTTCTGTCCTTTTGTCTTACTCCTGCAGCGACGGTTATAACAGGACACGTGCACTCCCTTTACTGGCAGTCCTGCGCATGGGGCAGGGAACACTACTCTGAGCCTAGGATAGGCCATGATTGTGATCATTAAATGCAGGTAGGAAACGCAGGGTGTGCAGGGCGTGCAGGGTGTGCAGGGCGGCGAAAAACCCCTTTTTCCCCTGATGCCTCAGACGTTTGGGAGACCACCCTTTGGTCTTCCACCCCCTTCAGCCCTATATATTCGTATCAGTTCATCACTATCCCTTTTTTCCTACTTCCTGCTCTCACGCGTCTCCTAGGGTTTTCTGCGTATTCCTCCTGTTGTCCCAGTGTTCTTCATTCGCATTTCTTCTACTCAGTTTTCCACCAGGTAATTTTCTCTTTCCCTTGTAGATTTCTATTTTTTGTTCGTTTTCTAGTTGGTAAGGAGTGTTTCCTGTCTTACCCATTTCTTAAGTAGGTAATGGACACTCCTGGTAGTTCTAGTGGCCGAAATGATAGTAGAGAGGTGTCTGAGGAGATGATAGGTAGGTTGCCACGGTCCGTTCAGTACTGGTTTTACGGTAGGGAGTATACCGAAGAGGAGAGGCTCCAGCAGCTTCTCCGAAGTCACCGAGGAGGTCGTCAGACCTCCAGAGGTGCTCGTGGTAGGAGAGGTAGAGGTCGGAGGGGACGCAGGGGTGAACACCCCAACCGTCTTTTACTAGAGGTGCGTCCTCCTCGATTCCTCAAGCTTCAATTTCTGGATCAAGTTCCTTTTCTGAGCCAGTTCCCTTGTCTTTTATTCTTCCTCCTCCACCGTTTGGACAAGGTTCGGGGTCTGTTTTAGATCGGATCCCACCTTTCCAATTGAGTAATAGTTCTTCCAGCATTTCTTCATCCGAGCTGGGTTTTCCCAAATCGGAAATCTCTTCCAATTTTGATGACTCGGCATCCAGTCAGGTGCCCTTCGTCGATCTCCTTAGTAGTTCTGATGACTCTATCCCTTTTTCTTGGAGTCCAGGCCCGTTACCATCTGATTTAGATGATTCTGGGTCAAGTCAGGTTGATTATATTTTTGATCCGACTCCTTCGTGTTCCAGGGACCTGACAATGGACAGTTCTGATGTCGATGAATGGGTTCTTCTAGAAATCCTTCATATGCGGTCAGTAATGACTCCAGCCGACGTCTCCCAACTTCCTCTTCGGAATCCTGAGGGGGTCGACCTTCTTCCACCGGGTGATTTTCCGGTATGCGCAGACCCCATATCAGATGAGCCCTGCTTTTTCTTTTTCTACCGGGATCTGGTCACTAAGGTCGGAATTCGGCTTCCGTTCACAGACTTCCAAATGGCCGTGCTGCGTCGGATTCGAGTAGCGCCTTCCCAACTTCACCCAAACTCATGGGCTTTTATCCGTGGTTTTGAGCAATTGTGCTCTTACCTCTTCCTTCCTTGTACAGTCTCCCTCTTTTATTTCTTTTTTGATGTCTATACGGCTCGTAGTGGTGCCGAGTTAAAAGAGAGGAAAGGGTGGGTTACCTAGCGAGGTACCCCTGGTAGGGGACTTTTCATCCCTTACTCTCAGTCCTTTAAAGGCTTCAAGAATGCCTATTTTAAAGTGGCTTCTCGTCCTGATTCCCTCCCCTGGTTTGGCAAGGAGCTGCTAGATGATGGGAACCTATTATGCCACTTCGAGTTGTACTGGACGCGAAAACACTATCGACGTCGTCCAAAACACTACGCCACTCCCCTGTCCGCGCTTTCCAGAGATGAGAAGTTCGCGGTGCGAATTTTAATCGAGTATACTGACGATTACGGCGTCATCGATTTAAGTCGGATAGTAAATAAGTTTGGAGACGATGCTATTTATGAGTTTGGTATGTATGTCGAATTTTTTGTTTATTTTTGACAATTCTCTTTTTGGTACTCTTTGACAATGCTCTTTCTGATTTTCAGTTGGCATGACGTCGGCTGAGTATAAGAAGTATCTACCCAAGCGAACTGGCGAGGGCAAGTCGCGAGAAGCTGCCCCTCTTGAACCAGAAGCGTCGAAGCGACGGCGGGTAGACATCATCTTGGGGGAGGACCCACCTGCTGACGAGGTGGTTCCTATTGAGATTTCCCCCCATCACCAAGTCCAGCTACAATTCCTGCTTCCCAGGGGACCCTCCTCAGTTTGGAGCCAGGGGAGCTGTGGAGGTCAGGTGTTTCTGACCGCCTCAGGGCAGCTTTGAAACCTCCTCCTAGTCTCTTTCTGGATTCTGGCCTGACTTCTTCTGTAAGGGCCATGCTGAAGCGGATGGAGGAGGACGCCTTAAAGACGACCTCATTGATCCAAATATTTCAGGACCTCTTCCAGAATCTGGACCAGGCAAATGCGGCCAAGTCATCCCTTACTGCTAAGGTCGTGGAGTTAGAGCAATCTAAGTCCACCCTGGAGGTTAAATTTGGGGAGCTGCAGAAGGAGGCGGACATGGCGAGGGAGAATCTGCGTCTGGCCAACTCTAAGGTCGGTGAGCTGAGCGCCGAGAAAGAAGCCTTTATCAAGTCTCTAGGAGATAAAGACGTCCAACTTCAGGCACTTCAGACTCAGCTCGATCAAAAGACTGCCGATTTTGAGGAGGCCAGGAACGTGGTAGTTAATGCGGCCGTCCAAGCTTTTGACAACGCCATTGCTCAGGCCAGAGTTCTTAACCCAGGGCTTATCGAAGCGGGAATGGACGTGTCTTACGAAGTGAAGGACGACGTCATTGTTCCGGGTTCTCCCGGTTCCGAGGAAGAGGCTGAGGCTGGGA
>JAVKPL010006637.1:0-26742 GCA_032173675.1 Gastrolobium villosum | reverse complement strand
AGCAGTTCTTTTACATGATCTTCCAGGACTTGACGTCGCTCCGAGCTGAGATTTCGCTTCTTTTGGGCTACTGGCTTTGATCCCGGATATACAGAAAGTTTGTGGCAACAAAAGCTCGGGTCGACCCCGGGGATGTCAGATGACCTCCACGCGAAGACATCGTGGTTACGACCAAGACACGCAACCAGGCTCCGTTTGTCGTCTGGGTCCAAGTCTTTGCCAATTTTAGTGACCTATCCCGGTTCTCCAATATTTATAGTCTCCAGTTCACCTTCCGGTTCTGGTCGCGGCATCTGCTCCTCGTCTCGCATATCGAAGTCGACCATGTGAACCGACCTGTGTGGAGGGGGTTTGTTACCAGGCTGACTGATTCCAGTAGAAGTACTAGGATCCCTCGTCACCATTCGAACAGATCTGAAATAGCAGTCCCGAGATTCTTTCTGGTCTCCAGCTATAGTGAGCACCGTACCCTGTTTGGAGATCATTTTGAGCTTTTGGTGCTTGGTTGAAACCAACATATCCCAATCATGGATGGTCGGCTTCCCCAGGATCATATTGTATTCAGAAGGGAAGTCGGCCACGATGAACCTCACCCTTTCAGATCTGTATGCCTCCTTGGTGCCTAATGTCAACCGCAAATCAATGTACCCTTTGGGTATCGTGTCTTGCCCATTAAACGCGATTAAGGCTGTGTTACAGGGCCTGAGATCTTCTTCGTCGAGGTTCATTTTTTTAAAGGCTTGCCAAAGAATGACGTCAGCGCAACTCCCATTATCCAAGAAGATTTTCTTGACCCTGCAGTTCACCAACGTCCCAGTGATGACCAACCCGTCTACGTGGCCTGGTATCACGTCGTCCAATCCCTTCCTTGTGAAATATAGTAACGGCGGTTCTGGCTCTTCTTCTTTGAACTTAGGACGCTCTCTGATGGAGAGCACCTCCCTGAGGTACTTTCGCCGGGCATTCATAGTATCGCCGCCTCCACCAAACGCGCCACTGATAACATTGCATTCGAATTCCGGCTCCTGGAATTCTTCATCATCGCGAGCTTGCTTGTTGCCGCGATTCTCGTCTTTAAATTTTTTATTATCATTAGACTGATTGACAAACTTGCCTCCTCTCCTCTTCCGATTTCTCCATCCCTGAGTGCGGATGAGGTATTGACGCAATTTTCCTTCTCGGATATACTTTTCAATGGCATCCCGAAGGTCCCAACACTCATCTGTGGAATGTCCTGGGCCGTCATGGAATGCACAGTACCGTGATTGGTCCAGGCCGGCTGGATGCTGTAATGGCCGGGGTTTTTCAACTGTCTTCATTTCGGTGGAGGCCACCTCGCGCCAAATCTGCGATCGAGGAGCATTCAGTGGGGCATATTTCTCATACCGCCCTCGAGTTGGGAACCGCTCTTCTGGCTTTTTTCCCCGCAAGTCTCCTGGCTTTCTGGGCCCCTGTTTATCTGACTGACCCGGATGATGTTTCTGGTCAACATTCTCCAGTTCCATCTGTTCGAGTTCTAAGTATTTCTTAGAACGCGTGTTGAATTCGACTAAGGTCCGGGGTGGGTCCTTATAGATCGACTTGGCTAGTCTAGAGGTTCCATGTAGCCCGGCGATCACCAGATGTAAATGAACATTTTCGGATAATCCAGGCACTTGGAGGGCAGCAAGTTTGAACCGATCTAGGTACCTTTGCAGTGTTTCTCCGGATTGCTGTTTAATTTTGCCCAAGGCAAACTCTGATTTTGGCTGTTTCTTGCTGGTGGCAAAGTTCAACAAGAATCGTCCCCCGAACTCTTCGAAAGATCGAATGGACCCCGCCGGTAAGGATGAAAACCATGTTTGTGCCGCCCCAGTTAATGTTGTTGCAAAGAGCCTAGTAATCAAAGGCTCTTCGATGCCCTTGATATACATAGCCGTGTCAAACGCATCCAGATGCACCTGCGGATCTTGGGTGCCATCATATTTGATCAGTTCGGATAGGTTTAAGTTGTCTGGATAGGGAGCCTCCACTATTTCATTTGAGAAGGGGCTGTCATTGTACAACCCCCTGTTGTATTTCCTTCTGTATATTCCGGCAACGTTATCCGGGCTGCGTTGTGGGGGTCGGTGCGCTGCAGCCGCGTCGCCATCTGCTTGCATATCTTGTGCACCCAAATGCCTAGGCATCCGAGGCGTCTGGTTAAGACCCAGATTTCCTTGCCCCCCTTGCCGTGGTCCTTGCAAGCCGAATCTCGGTACCCCCATTACTGAATTTGGGTTTACGGGGATTCCGGTAGGGGCAGGCTCCACCGGTTGCCGATCTTCTATGCGAGGGCTTGAACGGCGCAGATCTGTGACTACGCGATCAACAGCTCTGACCGGATCTGGGTTAGTCATCTGCCGGATCCGGGCCTCTAGTTCGTGGATATGCCTCGCATCCGCTTGTCTCTGCAGCTCGCTCCGGCGTTCCCACTCCTCAATCCGGCGCAGGAGGGCATCCATGGCCAGATTCGGGCCTTGTCGGCCAGGTTCATCGATGGGCTGCAACCCCTGCATATAAGGTGCATCAGGGTTGCAGGCTGGAGTGGATGCTGAGTCAGAGTGTACTTCGCTGATGTGCACGGCATCTGGATCTGGATCTGCAGGCTGGAGTGCTGCTTCCCGATCCTCCTCCTGATTGGACGTCAAAGGCGGACGGAAGCCACTCCTTGTGGTTCTCACCATCGCTCCTTTTGGTAATTTTAGGGTTCGATCCCCACAGACGGCGCCAATGTTCTGCCTGTTGGCAGATGTGTCCAACGTAGGTTGGATGATTGATCTTGGATACGGGTGTTTCACTCTAGATGCCTATAGATTAGGTATCTGGGAGGAACGTGGATCACTGACACTGACCTAGGCGTTTGCCTTCAAGGTGTGTGTGTGATCTAGTGTTTGGGATCAGAAAAATGTGTACCTTACTGCTCTGCTTACCTGCCTTATATAGCCCGGCTCTAGGGTTTGGTGGCTGGGCCGAGGTGCAGCGTGGTCTTTGGGCCGAGGTGCAGAGTAGGCCTAGGTCCAGCCCATAACACCCATGTCAGCACGGAAATGAAAAGGTGTGTAGGAAAATTTGAATTCATGTTAAATGAGAATTATAAAACTCTCGTTATAATGTACTTAATTGTTTTTTTTTTTTGGATACTCAATTTTTCATCTCGGTCTCTCTACCTTTCGACACCTCCGTACAGAAGTGATCGATGGGACTCTCTTAAAAGGAATAGAATCCCTGCCCCACCAAAAATTTGTCATGTTTTCAGTAATTGATTATGAACCCAATAATATAGAGACATAATAATGAGTTCATGAACAAAGGAAGAATCGATTCGATGGCAGCGAGGTCTCGGTACATTCAAATCTCACATCATTTATTTTTAGAGTAAAGTTACAAAAATCACCATCCCCACTTTAATTTTTTATCAAAAACATTAGTCCTGAGTTCTCTAAAAAATTTAAAGTGGATCCATTTAATTGAAATCGTAATTTCTCACAAATTCAAAAAAGACTCATATTAGTCCCACAAAATAACTAAAATACTCACTTTGAATTTCATAAGGACCAGTTAAAAAAACTAAAGTGAAGATTATATTTTTTTGTTAGGGATCCAAAAGGAGTTTTATTCTTTATTTTATTAAAAAAAAATTGTATGCTATTAGAAGATGAATTTTTTAATACTTGCTGGAGATATTAATATAAAATAGTTAATGTGATCATCATTTACAAGCCTAAATTTAATTAGTAAAACATATAAATTGATATTTTAATTAAGTTCAAATTGTAGATAAATTTTATCAAAACATATATATGGGTTTAGCCGATGTACAGTAACTGCACCTAAGAATTGATGCAGTCACTTTACAAACAATTTTTCCATATATATATATATATATATATATATGCAATATCCTTTGACACCGGTATTAAACTAAAAAATTTGACACCAAATTTTAACTGTTGAATCCGTAAATCTAACGATTATAATTTATTGGGTTATACTTATTAATTAATTATTAATTTTCAATAAATTACAGGGGCAGGATCGTTTGATATCGGTATCAAATTAAAAAGTCTGACATCAAATCTTAACTTTTGATTTTCGTGAATCTAACAGTTACAATTTATTGGGTCATACTTATTAATTAATTATAAATTTTTAATAATTTATAACCACCAGATTGACAAAAATCAACGGTTAACTTTGGTGTCAAACTAATTTTTTTTGACACCGGTATCAAATGATCTCGTTCCTAAATTATAATCGTTAGATTGTCACAAATCAACGGTTAAGATTTATTAGGTCACACTCATTTGACTACTGCACATATATCAAATGATCGGTGTCAAATGATTGCATAACAGATATGTGTGTGTGTGTGTGTGTGTGTGTGTGTGTGTGTGTGTTTGTTTATATATATAGGGGATTACATTTATGCAACTGCTACATGTGTAGCAGTCAAATATTTGTCATATATATACGTGAAAGTATTAAATATGGAGAATCATAATCATACATCTGTCATTGCTGTACGTAAAACGGCTGACACACACACACAGAGGTAGGATCCTTTGACATTAATGTCAAATTTGAAATTTGATACCTCATCTGAGAGCCGTTAGATAAAAAAAGATCAACGACTTTGATCTGTAAGCATGTGACACCATTGATCTTTTTTAATCTAACAACTCTCAAATGAATTGTCAAATTTGACACTGGTGTCAAAGGATCCTACCAATATATATATATATATATATATATATATATATATATATATATATATATAGGTAATACTTCTCTTATGTTGCATAAGTGAAGTATTATCTCATGCTCAAACAATAGATAGGAGAGAGAAAAAAGTTGAAGGTGAGAGAAAAATCTTGTGGGAGCCATTTTTAAAATGTGAGTGTAGGAGATAATAACTTTTTTATATAATATAAGAAAAGTAATTCCCATATATATATATATATAGGATTAACTATTCCAAATTTCCAATCATTGGTTACTTCTTAGGGGAAGGATATTGTGACAACCAAGTTGTGTTACTATCAAGTGACTACCAATGAATCTCATCATTAGATCGATTATGTTGATCCAACGGTTATATTTATTTCCATTTTTTTATGGTTATAATTTCTCATATTTAAACTGAAAGCATTAAATATGGGAAATCGTAACCATACAAAGGTGAAAGTAAATATAAAGTATTAAATTTGAGAAATCATGACCATACAAAGATGAAAATAAATATAACCGTTGGATCAAAATAATCGATCTAACGGTAAGATTGATTGGTAGTCACTTTGTTGTAACACAACTTGGCTGTCCCAATATCCTTCCCCTACTTCTTAATATTGAAGAATAAAAGAAAAAAGATGGTATAATTCACAAGTATAGATTAAGTAAATCTCTGAAGCCATTTCTCTTGTTAACTAACTGTCTTGGGTGGGTTTGTATATGAGAGTGTGTGCATGACAACCATTCTATTCCCTAGCACCGTTTCTAAAAAAAAAACAATTTTTTTCTATTTCTATTCCTTGGAACAGTTTCTGAGAAAAAAATATGTTTGATAACATGTTCTATTTTTATTCCGAGAATAAGAATTGCATTTGATAACACAACAAATAATATAATAAAAAATAATTCCTATTAAATATATAAAAAAATTCGGATCATGACTTTCCTTTCCATATGGTGTGGTTGTGGTGGTGGTGGCGGCGGGGGGTGGCATGGTGGTGGTGTTGGCGGCGGCACGACGGTGGTGGTGGCAGTGACATGGTGATGATAGTGGTGGTTGTTGTGACGGCAGTGGCTGCCGCGATGGCGATGGTAATGGTGGCGGCGGCGATGGTAATGGTGAGGATGGTGGTGGAGGTGACGACAGTGGCTGCGACAATGGTTGTGGGGATGATGGTTGGTGGCATTGGTGGCGGCGACAATGGTAGCGGTGGCATGGTGGTGGTGGTTGTGATGGCATCATAGAGATGGTGGTGGTGGTGGCAGTGGCTGCAGCGGTGGCGGTGGTGGTAGGTCACAGTGGTGGTGGTGGTGGTGGTGGTAGGTCACAGTGGTGGTGGTGGTGGTGGCAGTGATGGTGTAATGGTGGCGATGATGACGGTAGTGGCTGTGACGATGATGGTTGGTGGTGGCGACGGCGACGATGTCGGTGGTGGCTGCAGTAATGATAATGGTGGTTGGTGACAGTGGTGGTGCTGGTAGCGGTGGTGGTGTTGGTGACAACAGTGGCTGCAACAATGGTGGTGGGGATGGTGGTTGGTGGCATTGGTGGCAGCGATAATGGTAGCGGTGCCATGGTGGTGGTTGTGATGGCATCTTGGAGATAGTGGTGGTGGTGGTGGCAGTGGCTGCGCTGGTGGTGATGATGGTAGTAGCGGGGGTGGTGTAATGGTGGCGGTGGTGGTGGTGGTTGGTGGCGGTAGTGGCTGCGCTGGTGGTAGGTGACAATGGTGGTGGTAATGGTAGTGGCGGGGTGGTGGTGGTGACGGTAGTGGCTGTGACGATGGTGGTGGTTAGTGGCGACAGCGGTGTCGGTGGTGGCTGCAACAATGATAGTGGTGGTTGGTGACAGTTGTGGTGATGGTAGCGGTGGTGGTATTAGTGGCGATGGTGGTGGTGGCAGTGGCATGGTGATGGCGATGGTGGCGATGGCGGCAGTGGTTGCGATGTTGGTGGTGGTGGTTGATTGCGGTAATGGTGATGATGGCAGTGATAGGTGAAGGTGGTGGTGATAGTGGCGATGGTATCGTGGTGGTGGGGGTGGTCACGGCAGTACTAGTGGTACGATAGTGGCGACTACGATGGTGGCGGTGGTCGTGTTGGGACGACGGTCGTGATGATGATGATGATGATGGTAGAGATGGAGAATGATTAGAGATAAATGTTTCTCATTTTGTGCCCGGGAACAAAAAAGCAAAAATTTTCTTATTCTTTTTTCTGGTCCCAGCACAAAAGTTAATCCGGTTCATCCCGAGAACAAAAAAATTAAATCAGTTTTATCAAATGAGTTTTCTGTCCATTTCTATTCCCGGAAATAGATATTAAAAAAAATGATTCTGAGAAAGTTGTCATGCGCACCCTATTGTATCCACATGTATGAAATATAGTACCTCAAGTAAAATAAGAAATGGGTGTATATGCCAGTATAATGTCATACTCTTTTAATGACGATAACGTCGTATTTTAGCCTTTTCTATTTTTGTTCTTATCGTAACAAATGATGATCCACCTTAAAATTAAAAAAAAAAAAAAAACAACCATGAAAGAATGCAGGAGTATTTATATAGGTGGGACAAAACTTAAATGAAACTTTTCAGGTGACAAACTCTTAGATACTTATTTGGTATTGAGTTGAAAGTTGAAAGTTGAATGTAAAACATGTGAAATGAGGCAAGTGGGTGCGTAGGTGAAATTGCCATGAATAGTTTATCTTCAATGATAAACGAGGTATGATAGTCTGCATGCATCTATGTGAGGCTATGAACTTGTCCAAACATAGAAACTCACTGGCAGTATGTCATGTGCACACTGCTCATACGCACGTTATGGGCCCACATGTTTTGATGATGGGGCCAAGTGCCACCCACCATTCACAAATGATTGTTATGAAGAAAACAAGCGTAACTAACCAAAATGTCACCGTTAACCAATTTTTTTATCTAAATATCACGTGAAAAGTATTATTTTCTAATCTATCTTGGGGTAAGTTCGTTTCTGATACAGGCGAACTCAATTTGCTAACGTGTCACATTTTTAGTGGAAAACAAGTATCAAATTAAAAAAAAAATGAAGATCGCCTACATGGTAGGCGAATTTAGTTAAAAACAGAGGTCGTCTGTGTCAGAAGCGAACTCTGACACCACCAGCTTCCTGACACATTATCATGCATAGTTCGCTACTGCTGCAAGGGACCTTGCCTGCGTGGCAGTTTGGAAAATTAGTCCACGAACGTGGCATTTAGGTAAAATTGTGTGGGAACAGTGGCACAATGGTCACTGATCCAAGAAAACAATCTTTGCTGACTTACCAAGTTGTGGGCCACTAAGTTATTTTAAAACAAAAAGAATATAAACTAGTGCATCTAAATTAAGCGTTTCTTAGTCAATTACATCATTGATATTAATAAATAATTATCATAATTAATTAATAATTAACTATGATAATGTAATATAATTAACATTGTACACATTATTTGTATAATGGTAGTTTTAGTTCCTGTCCAGTTCATTAAACAAGACCAAAACACAGAATGCTGAAAACAACTAGCAAGAATAGAGAATAGAAAATGCAAGTTTACCGCAGATAATGTGCAAAGTCACTGTCATTGTACAAATAGCCACCCTAGAATTGTAGTCATATATATGATGTTTAACTGCCAAGTAGATTCTGATAGTTTTAAGGTAGCAACAATTACTACTCTACTTGATCGTTAGAATAGCTTTTGAGGTCACTAGCCTTAACAAATCTATGATAAAATGTGCGAAGAGGATTATGTTTAGGGTTTTATAATTCTCATTTAACATGAGATTTAAAATTTTCCTACACACCCTTCGATTTACGTGTTGACATGGGTCCTACATATAATTTTTTCTAATACATGGGTCCCACATGTTTTTTATCTCTACAACATGAGATTTCAATTTTCCTTCAAGACGAGAATTGTAAAACCCTTATGTTTAATCCTGAATTGGGTTATGCACGTATCAAATTGAAGTCCGTGATCTAATACTCAAAATGAAATTTCTCTTATGTTCATTTGCTTTTTTACCCCCAGTGGTTCTACATATTCTAGGCAACATTGGGTTTTGTTAATTAAACGTAAATTATTTTTATAAATAAAGAGTTAAATTTCACCGCACATATTCACCAATCATTGGTTCAAGTGGTAAGGAGGTTACTCCAACCATACTAATCAGGTAATCTATAAACTAATATGTATTTAAAAAAAAAAATTTACGTTTGTCAATTTTAAATGATATAAGTTATGTCATTTTAGGAGAGAGATAAACACAAGAAATGAAAATCATGGGAGAGATAAAATGAGTGGTTTTTTTAATTTAAATTTTAAATAAAATTTTTTATTTTATATCTATCTCTTTCCTAAAATGACATAATTTTATGTCATTTAAAATGACAAACACTTTTCTCTTAAAAAAATAATAATAAAAATACACTTTTGGTCCATGTTATGGACCCATGTTCTATTGACCCACAAGGGATGATTAACAAAAGAAATAAAGGGACGGATCTCGTCATCTCGTCGTTAAGATAGCAATCTTATCACATCTTCATTGGATAAAGCATTAGGCCCATAATATTTCTAAAAGTCCCAAAGTTTCACTTCCACCAAGTAAACTCTCAAGGATTAAGTGTATAGATACGCACTTTTGAACTCTTTCTCTAATTTGTCACTAGATACTTCGTACATACTTCAGTTCTATTTCTCCTAGTGCACAATGATCTATTCCCCCTCTATGGTATCTCTTTCGTAAATACCTAAAAGAGCACATAGATTCTATATTGACATGTCAATCCCTGATTGGACATCTCCAATCCACCATAATCGAACAGTCCATTTCTAGTTTCTCTACACTTTGACCTTGATTTAAATTGCAACAATGTGATTCCTGCCTCTGTTTTTCTCTTATCCAATTCAATTGAGAAAGGCAAGAACAAATAGCAATCCGGTTTAGTCCAGTCCAGTCCAACCGTGTGGGTGCTGGGGTGGGTTGTGACTATTGGCTGGGCTTGGGTTTAATTGGGCCAATTATTCCCTGGTGAATTTTTTAAAAATTGAAACATGAATAACGCAGCCCACAAGACTCGAGAATATGATAAATTCTTAAAAATGTAAAATAAAAAAATTAATATATGATTGATTAATTGATGCAAAAATAGATACCCTAAATATGTATTTAAAATAAAAACCCAAGTCATAGCATTAGCATTAGCATGTGTTTAAAGTTCAAGCATTACTACGTATATACTTACTAGAAACACATTAAAACATAAACACCCAATACAAACAAACAAAAAATCATATTTTTTTTTCTAATTCTTCAGTCAGAAAAATTTTAAAAATAAATCAAAGTGTATGTTAGGAGTAAAGGTATATATGGATATGCATTCAACACCAATACAACAAATTTGTGTGTTTTTGTTAGCCTTGTGCTAGTTTTTTTTATATTTATTTGAAGGATTTTATGTTTATCATGTAACATGATATAACCTTACTTTCCTATACACACATTAAAGAGGTGAGATCTACATGTTTTTCTTTCTCTTTCATCATTGTACTTTCTCTCTCCCTTTTATTATGTGTGTTGGAAATAACACTTAAACTATATTACATAACATTAATAAAACTCTTATTTGAATCTTTGATAATGTTTAAGGTTATTCAACAATGTAATGCTTAATCTCTCATATATATATATATATATATATATATATATATATATATATATATATATATATATACGCTAAACCGTTGGATTATATCTTAGTTAACTGGTTACTCTAAAGTTTGAACGTGTCAGCTATATTGACATCTTTCCAAAAAGTATGATGTTGAATCGGTTCCTCTCATCTTTTATTAAGAATTTGAATTATTACAGGAGCGCATGCATCATGATGCATTTTATACAGAATAGACTAATAATATATATAAAAAAATGTCAAATTCACATTTAATTAGACACTATTTTTTTATATAATTATATTATATTTAAATATACGTAAAAGTCAACTTCATACATAACTCCGGACATATAGTTATCGGCTTTTTTCACTGATATACAGTTTATATATACCGTGCCCCAATGATAATCGTTAAGGTTGGAAACTGTTTGAATTAGACTATATTTTTTTAAATGTAATTTAATCTCATAGTATATTTTTTCTTAAAAAATACAATACATGACATTCTTAAAAAAAAATTATAATTTTAAATTTACTTATTTTTAAATTAATTATTTATATCTTTTATTTTATATATATATATATATATATATATATATATATATATATATATATATATATAGAGAGATTGAGGGAGGAGGGGGGAGTACTGAGTACTGATGGGAAAGGAAGATAACATGTCATTGATATTGATTAATGACCAATCCATTTGAAATTGGAGCTTTGAAACCGTGGCGATGATGTAACTAGAAAGGGAAACGTACAATTATTAATGCAATCATTTAGTTAATTTAAAAATAATAAATAAATTGAATGGTTATTTAATTATATTGGAAATGTAAAAATAATGTTATAGGGAAATTACGGTAGTTACCTGAACATACAATAAAATTATGGGTCCCACAAATTTTTTCTTTACTTTTCTTATCTTACTTTCTCTCTTCTTTACTTAATTTGCCGAAAAATTAGTGTTCTTCCAGCAACATAATACAAACATAACTCTTCATAATAAATGTTATAACTCTATTTTTATATATTAACGATTTTTTTTAACAGAATAAAAGAAAATAATTATAATTAGATCAACAGTTAATAACAGGTGTAAGACTTTTTATTTTTATATCAATATAAGCTGATAATGCACATATATAGAACAACGATTAATTTATATTGGTGTAATTATTACATCTAATTTAGTAATTGATTCCATTTGTATATAATTATAACTGTTCTAATTTATCTTTTTTTCTTATTTAAAATGACATAATTGTATGTCCTTTAAAATAATACATATTTTCCCCATATATATTAGCAGTTTGTTTCCCGCAATTGAATAAAAAAATATATATTGCAACTTATTTAGACTTATGTAGTGTCAGAATATTTTGTTAATGGGAAAAAGTATGTATATCATCTTAAAGATATAAAGTTGTGTCATTCTAAGTGAGAGAAAGAGATAGATAAAAAAGAAGAGGGAGTGGACAAAAAAATATAAAAATGTAAGTCTCACTTCTTTACGAGAATGAAATGAAATAAATTGTGTCATTTAAAACCACAAACAATTTCCCTTTTGTTAATCACAACCAAAAGAATGTTATACAAAAATGATGATAGACCTGTTACCTTAATTCTTGAGTGCAGTAAGTTATAAAGCAAACTTTATCTTTATTCCCACCAAGAAAAGTATATCTTTGTAAATGAGGTCCAGTAAAGGGATGGAGAAGCTTGTGGTGACAAGTGACAAGATTGCTCCATGGTGGACAAATCATTTCTTGAATAACCCCACTTTACAGAGACAATCACAAATTAAGTCAAAGCAAAAGAAGGTTAGCTTGTCTCTGTAGAGTCACAGTCAACAACATCCACATCAAAGTTAAATTCAAATGTCCTACCACTTGACTTTATCCCTAAGATAAGGGCCTTGTGCCCCAAAGATGTGGTCATGATATTGAGAACTAGTGAAGTACAAATCTGATATGAAACAAAGCTTTTCAATACTATCAATAAACAGTTTATAAATCCAAGCAATATCATATTTATACACATTACAGATAGATTGATAAATAGATCAAAATATAGTTTAACAAGAATTATGCCAGTTTTGCAAGTCTAGTACTAAAGCAATAGACTAACAATGAATATGTTTCTCCCCCTTATATTGTTCTTCAAATCTGCTTCATATCAGCAAGGCTTTCTCATTGCAACTTTACAGAATTTAGTTAAAGGAAGCAACATCAAATGCATCAATTCTCAATATATAACCACTATTGATCAGTTTTGGCCCGTTTTATTTCATTAGAAGTGAATGGAGAGACACTACCACTCAATTGAGGGCTCTCTTCTCTATAATTGGAATTGAGCATAGCAAGTTCTCTTAGTTGTTGCCTCTTGTATAAGTCCTGTGACTCATCCTGCAAATGTAAAGGAAGGAGAATCAAAAACACTTCTATAACAACACAAGAACATCCCATTAATGTTATTTTACTTTAAGCTCAAAGAAAATTTGGTTCAAAAGAAAAACTCACTTTACATACATTTCCATTTGTTAGCAGCTAGGTATTAGCATGTTGAGAAAGAAAATAGTGCTTTGATTATCTCAAGTATATGCAGAAGAGAATAGTGAAGATACAACAAAAGAGTAGGAAGGAAACAGGTTCTGGTGTTAAGTTACCACTGGTTTAAGTAGCTCTTCTATGATTTCCTGTGCTTGCCTCAACCTTGCATCAACAACATTGGCAGGTAATTCAGCTTCAATTAAAATGTGAAGAGGATCATTCAGGTGCTCATAGCCTGGCCTTCCCCTTAACAACTCTTCCTTTAGAGTGAAAAAGGTAGAGAACGTAAGTTGGTAGAAGCAACAAAAGTTGCCAACAAATTGAAAGGAGGTTAACTATGAAAAGTTTTAGGGTTTTATAATTCTCATTCAACATGAGAATTAAAACTTTCCTACACACCCTTCGATTTCCGTACTGATATGGGTCCTACATATAATTTTTTCTAACACATGGGTCCCACATGCTTTTTATCTCTACAACATAAGATTTAAATTCTCCTACAACATTAGAATTATAAAACCCAAAGTTTTATGACACTAACATAAAAAAACCCCAAGTAGTTAAAACTAGGCTCTGTGGAGTTACAGCGAAAATGTAATAACATAGAGATGATACCTTGTCTAGGTCTTTAATTGAACCTTTCCCTCTGATAAATACACGGCAACCTGTGGTAGCTTCAACACGCTTCAGTGAATTACCCCTAGGACCAAGAAGCCGGCCAACAAAATTAAACTGAAAATTAAAAATTGCCTTAGTAAGTCAGGTCAATAAATAGCATGATAGAAAATGCATGAATACCGACAAACATTTGTTTAAGTGGTAAGGAGTTTGTTTCCCTTAATCAAAGGTCTCGAGTTCGAGAACTGAAAATGAAAAAAATGATTTTGGAAGAGCTGGTCCCTATAACAGGTTTGACAATGCTCGAACCAGACTAGGTAATCGATGAAGCAGTAGATATATCTGAATATGCATGATTAATTACTTATTGTAAAATATATGTTACAAATCTTACATTTGGATAGCTATCTTTAGGAATGTCCAAGCGCAATATCTTCTTTACAATGTGAGAAGTTGGAACAACTGGTGCTGTTTGCCAATCAACATTTAGTCCCTGTACTCCTGTTAACCTCTGATGTATAATGAGCTTAACAAATCAGTAAAAGAAACTATAGCTTAACTGGGAAAGAACCATGAAGAACCAACCAAAGGAAAAAATAGAAATACTGGTACATGGTAGAAAGAAATCAGGTTGTAGATACTGTGTGTTAGAAAATACAGATTAAAGCAACACATACAAATTTCACAAATAGAGGCAACATTGACACCACCATAAGCACAGTGGATAAGAGGGAATCTAAGCAATCAAGTACCTGAATTGGATGGATAAGAATCAAAATTTTCTACCACAATACATAAATCAATTATAAATTTTATATTGGGGGTACAAGAAAAAGTAGGAACTGGAGATTAAGGAGTGGTAGAGAATTCTACATTGAAATGAACAAAAACTCAGATACTTACTTCATGTGACAGGCTGTTCCAGCCAGTGAAGTTTGGTGTTAAGTCTGAAGAAGCCATATGGCTAGGGCTTACAAATTGCATTCTGTCATAGTCACTAAGTCCTTGGTTCTGCAGCAATCCATTCTTTCCAGAAACCCTTAAAATCTCTGATAATAAGATGATTGTAAATATAAGAACTTGTATAAAGACAAATAAATCAAAGAACATAAATAATGTTAATGCAAAGTTTATGATAGAAACTGTAAATTATGATCAGAAAGTGTAGTAGCAGACACATAGTGGATTCTGTCTATATGAATATCTTGATTACCAAAACTGAAAGTTATAGAAAAAATTTATAATAAACCTGATCACCTGAAAGTTTGTTCTAGTCATGCAAAAGACAATGCCTAATTTATGTCTTTTCTAGAGGAGAGGATGTCTACAATCAAAATCAGAAACTTTTTTTTGCATTTGTCCGCAGGGAAGCTGTTGAGATTTATAAAACCATTAATGTAGCCTCACCCAATAGTAACTTTTGGGTTGAATTGGTTCTTAACATGGTATCAGAGCCTCGTGTCCCGGGTTCGATCCTCGCCGCCCTCACTTTCTTTCAAGTGGAATTTCTTTGTTCGCACAGGTAGATGAGCCTGTGCATTGTCTACCCTTCAAGCCCAATGAGCTCTCATGTGAGGGGGCATGTTGAGATTTATAAAACCATTAATGTAGTCTCACCCAACAGGTTAAGCTTTTGGGTTGAATTGGTTCTTTACACATAGACTTACATATAATTAAGGAGAGTAATGACTAATCAGTATTGACACCATCTTTTACTACCCCTATGGATTTTTTATTCTCCTTCGCTTTGTCATTTATGTAGGAGACTAATTCTAATTCCTTAACGATTTAGTAACTATGATTGAGTCAAAGCATAAAATAAAGTCAGAAGTTGACAATTCAGTGCATTTTAAAGAAAGAATATAACCATGAAGAGAGAGAGCAGTGATAAACTCATTAAAGTAACCAGAAAACTGAGTTTATGCTTTGACTTGGCCTAATTCAAATGAACAACATGGAACAATAAAAGGAAAAGATTCACAACAGAAACCAAGAATTCATAGATATGGAATAAACTGACCTTGATTGAGGAGTCTGCTACACAAGGGTAGGACTTGCACGAAAGGTCCAAGCTTCTGGTGTTCTGTTAGCAACTCCGTTAAGTACTGACTAGAACAAACGTAAATAAGAACATATACCCAGAAATTAATTGAATTCAACACACACACACATATATATAGATAACTGAAAATCAAAACTTTCACAATAAATGGCAAAAGTATCGTAAGGGTACGTACCTATCAACATCAAAATTGCTTCTGATGTTTATATTTGGAGAATTGGCCCTTTGGGATGCAGGTGAGGAAATCTGATTGTACAAACCAGACATCAATTCTACAAGGATATGGGTTGCCCAGAAGGATTAGAAGAAATTCAAAGGCAACAAGGAAGAAGAAAAAAGTTTCTTGAGATTGGATGTGATTCAATAAAAACAGTGCTGAAAAAAGAGAATCATCTAACCTATGCTTGAAAGACAAGAGAGAAAAAGAGTAGTTGAAAGAAAAGAAAAGAAAAAAAAGGGTAACAAAACTACAAAATATGATGAAGGGCCACTTCTGTAGTAGCTCAGTAGTCTTAAAGGGTGTCTCTCTGGGTGTGTTTTAATTGTTGTTTTGTTGGCTTCTATGTTTTCCTTAAACACAAACAAGTTTCACTGAGGATGTTTTTTTGTATATAAGAAAACAAATAAGGATTCTCTAGATTGAAGAGAGATAGATAGAAAGTAATCAAAGATAGCTGCTATTCAGATATTCATTTGAATTCATAAGCAGAAGCCAAAGAAACCTCTCTTTTTCTTCAGTTGGAGACTTTCTCAGCTAGAAGGGTAATTAAAGTGCACGCTCCAATAAGGGTGCGTGTGGAGATGAATTTGCTTCATTCAATTTGAAAGAAGCAATGAAATAGGCCACCCCAATGACCAATGTGGGTCACTGGTTCTCTGTCACCAGATCATGAACATGTAGACTGAAACCAATCACTCGCATGCTTCACGCGTATATTTATATATATAGCATATAAGTATACGAGGTAAATATTACTATCGATCGATTTCACCATTAGATCGATTATCTTGATCTTATATTTATTTTTCATTTTTGTATGGTTATGATTCCCAATATTTAATGCTTTCACATTAAATATGGGAAATTATAATCATACAAAGATGGAAATAAATATAACCGTTGGATCAATATAATCGATCTAACAGTGAAATTGATTGATAATAATACTGATAATAAATTGTTACAATATGGTATATACTATAAACAACAATAAAATGAAATGAAATATCTATTATTGATTAGCATATCTTTAAATCAAACAAATCCAGCTTCATCCCCTGCTCCGTACTTAGCATATAGAATCTCATTTACAAAGGAAAAATAAAATAAAATAGCTAAGGTTTTATTAATTATTATACTGCTACTAATTTGACAGCTTAATTGCCGCTATTATTGATTACTATAATCAACTTGCTTGCATTTGTTTTAAATGTGGCTCGTATTAATGTTACGTCATTTGTTTTTTAAAACCACCTGTCATCCCATTCTTGTCTTACCCGAACCCACCTACCAATACAAATTCTCTTTTTATTGCAAACTTCATAGCCTTCATTACTAGGGAATCAGCCAATTATTATTATTGTTGTTGTTATTATTCAAAATAAATACTCATTTGAAAATAAATACTATCTGAATAATGAAAAATTGGATTAATTTATCACATGCATCTAAATTAAAAATATTATATGTTTAGTGTATTATATTTAAACAATAAGAATTTGTTCCTTCCATCTTGGTGGTTATGTAGCTGCCTAGACTTTAATTTGACACTAAAGTTTATAGGATTAGGGAAGAGGATATAATTAGCTTAAATGATTTTCAAGGGATGAAGACCCAATAATTATAATTATGACTATAATTATAAACCATATCAAGGATAGGATAACCATAACCGGTTATTCATGGATGAATTGAGATGAGATCAAGAAAATTGGACTAGGTAAGGACCAATATACGGTTCGTGAACATTATATTCTTCCATATAATATATATTAACTTAGTTTTTAAGTATAGGCTCATCAAAAGTTAAAATCCAAAGAACAAGGCCCAAACCCACAATGATGCGATGTTTATAATTTCTTATTACAAATTATATTAATGTACCACACCATTGAACAAATAAACAGAAGACAGCACCAGCTTGCCACCACTATACCAAGATAGCCTGACATAATGAGATAAGGCTACGGAAGCACCCGCCGAATCTACAGCCCATAAACAGCCAATCAGAAGTTATACCGCCTATCTAAGGCGGCATCAAATTTACTATATAAACAAAGGGTACGTGTCCCGGTATAATAATCAAATTCAGCAAAAATACCACATAAACCTGACTTTGATTCCCATTTCCATATAATATATATTAACTTAGTTTTTAAGTATGTATGTTTTCATAAAAAATAAATAAATATGAATGTTTTCATACTTAATCTTTACTAACATGTAAATTAATTTAAGAACACTCTTATCGATAATTTTTTTTGAATTTTTTTATGCCAAAGTTGTAAGAATTTAAATATTTTTTTAAATAAAAACCATGTTCTGTGATTAGGATCGATGTGGGACCGTGAACACGCGTGTAGTCGTGTTAGATTCCTTAATAAGCCTTATTCCTATATTTGTTGTCATCTATGCATGATTTAAGAGTGAAATGCAAGAAGACATAAATAGAAAAATAATTTCTTTCTTTTCCTTATTTTAATGTCAGAGAAATTTTAACAATATATGGATGGAATGCTTATAATATCACGTGCAAGTAAATCAACCCATAGAATAGAAAGTATTGCAAGTTACAAAGGAAAGTGAGAAGGAGCATAAGCATAGGATTCCTAGAACAACGAGGTGTACTTGCAAAAATAAATAAATATTAATGTGACATGTTGGCCAGTGAGAAGATCGTGTGGAGCAAATAAGCCACAAGATAGGTCACAATTATGAGAGTCATGTACATCCTGCACTGCTATGATGTATTATTTTTCACAAGTTTGTAAAATTGAAAAATCTTATACAATGTGAACGCATCAAATCCGATCCAAATATATTTTAGAAAGAAACAAAGAATGAAACTGTTCTATAAAATATATTTAGAATACTAATAATTATGTTTCCAAAAAATAAATACTAATAATTATTAGTTTAAATGATAAGGATTTTGTTTCGTTAAATGAGTATTTCGAGTTGAATTTATCCATCTAACGATTGAAATTTATTATATTTATGGACAATATCATTTTATATTAGTGTCAAAATAAAAAATTTGACATCTCATCCGAACTATTGATTTCTAACAATTGACGACAGTAATTTATTGAGAATTAATAATTAATGGATATAAAACAATAAATTACAGCCATCAGATCATCAGAAGTCAATGATTTAGATGAAGTGTCAAAAAATTTATTTTGACATTTCATATGAGAGTTGTTAATTTTTCCTTAATTTAATTATTCTTATTTGTAAGCATGTAATATTGTTTATCTAGCCCTCATATGACATCGGTATCAAATGATCCTACCCTATATATATATACATACATATATATATATATATATATATAATATTATATTATAATATAATCTTTTACTAAAGAAGTTCTCAAATATTCATACGTATGTTAAAACTTTTCAAAACTTAATTTCCTTTCCTTTCTTGAAATTGGATAGACATAGTAAGATTAACAATTAATTTACAACTATATTTAGAAATTAAATTTGTATTTTCACATATTTTAATGAAATTTAATTTTTATTATGAATTTATATATTAAAAAATTATAACACAATGTAGAATAATAAATCTAATCCGAATGAAATTGGATTGAATTAAAATTACATTTTAAACTAAATTATTAGAATGATATTATATAAAAGGTAAATTTAATCAATCGTTTTTGTTTAATCTGTCAGTTTATTAAATTTATTTTTTGAATAAAATTAATTAAATGATATTGTAAAAAAAACTTATTAAAATTAATCAACTAAATCTGATTTAATTCAATCCGCAAGTCCTAATGAAGTGATAATTACTATTGCATCCAATCTTTGTTGGTACGCTATCTAACAAATTAACAAAGTAAAGTTCTCGATCTAAAACGAACAGCATGATCGGGGACAAAATAAATATAAAAATTAATGGGATATTTCTATTTTTTTCATGTTTATTCTAATTATTTTTTTCAATACCGTTAAATTAAAACCTCAAGAGAGAAAAAGAGTTAAAGTTAATTGTGATTTTAATTTCACAGTATTGGTGAGTAGTAAGTAGAGTAAGTATGGAAAAAGATAAATATTATATTATATCCCAAAATTAATTGAAAAAAATAATAATAAAATGGGCAAAGAAAAACAAAAAAAGAAGTTAGAAAGCACACTATAGCAATTAACACACATGTAGAATATCCTAAAACCACATGAAAAAAACAAACCGTAATTAAAAAGATGTAAGTTGAAAGATAAGCAACTTGTCCAATTTGATTAATGAAAAGGTGCCCATAATTATAAATCAAATTATTAATATAGTAACTTTTGATATAAAAAATTACTGGAAAATGGACACTCGACGTTTACAAGTCACATTTAACTTTTGTAAGAGTTGTTTTCCTTTAAATATAACTTGTCCATTTGATTAAACCTTGGTATTTTGGCGTAAATCCTTACTTCACTAGGTAAAATATTATTTCCGTACCCAAATTTCAATCCTCTATTAAATTCATTTGTATATTAACATTTTTGTGTATTTATAATTATTATTGAAACCATATATGATAATGTAAAAAGTGAAATGAAGGGAAAATAATAATTATGAAACCATATATGATATTTGATTAAGGATATCTTTTCAACCCGATGTTGTTAAAATCTAGATCCTAAGTACAATCGGAAGAGGGTTAAAAAATCGTAAAACGAAAAATCGTAATATAAAAAATTCGTAAAAACATAAAAGCGTTTGGAATATTAGTAAAATCATTTTGATGGAAAAAAAATCGTAAAAACGTATAATCGTAGTGATAAATCGAAATTTTAACAACAATGTTTTCAACCATATTAGAATATTTGTTGCTTGAGTTAAAGTATGCATCATTATCTTATATTATATGTGTATGGTGATTATGATATTGAGGGATCGAGGATTCTTTGCAAGCTTTGATAGGAAAGAGGAGGTGGTGTATTTATAATGACTCTAACGCTTGAATTAACATATAAATGAGACGGAGGGTATACTAGGAGAAAAAATGTGTGGAAATGAGAATGAATTTAGAATTAGGATTAAAATCTGGGCCGCATTATGGGTTCAATATAGGTCCAAAAAATATATATATCGTTCTTTACAAAGATAAATTAAAATGTTAATAATATATTATTTGATTTATCGTATTTATTATTCGCTAGAATTTCTCTGTAACCTTATTGGGGAAGCTTATTTAGTTGTGGATGAGATAAAATGAATCAATAATATAAATTTATCATATTCTATTAGCTCACCAAACAACAAATAAAAATAGGATAAATAGTCTATTGTGTCCATCAATAGCCGAACTAGATTCCAATTTGATCCCAGGCCAAAAAAGTATATGTATATTTATTTTTCTTAATTTTTATTAGTTCATATCATAATATATTTAAATAAAATTAAATACAAAGCACCTAAGCGTATTAAAAAGAGTTATAATTTTATTAAATATTTTTTTAATTTTATTATATATTTTATTTATTTTTTATACAAGTGAGAATTGAACATATAACCTAATACAATTTACGCAAATCTCTCACCAAATATATTTTAATTTTTAGATAGGATCAAATTATAAATTTTAGCTCAAGTCAAATTACAAATTTTAATCTGAGCCAAATTATAATTAATTATATAATAAATATAATTTATTAAAATTCAGCCGAGGCCGAATACACCCCACAGTTATATGTGGCTCTGGACTATCCATTAAACAAGCTCTTAAGATGCAAATAAATTTTCTTTTCAAATTTCAAACCATGAGTGATAACTGATAACTAGAATAGTATAACCAAAGTAGAATTTAACCGGTGGATACAGACATACACTTGTCTCTTTGGTATGTCTTATGTTTAGCTTCTTTTTTTTTTCTTAAACTAGTGAATTGCCCGTGCGATGCCCGGGGAAAAAAGAACAAAATCGTTGTCACCGTCGTTGGTGTGTCGTCTTACTGTTAAATCCACACGTTGATCTTGATATGAAACTCTTAATAATAATATCATAATAAAAAATAATTGTATTGTTATAATTTTTAACTTGAAAAGGCTGTAGCATTCAGAAAGATAAAAAAGTAAAATAAAATTTTGTAGGACGAAACGTTTAATTGTATCGAGTAACCTTCACGTCCAATTGCAAAAGTGATAAATTTGCAAAAGTGATAAATAGAATAACACTATTTTGCATGACAACAAAGAGAAAGGTTATAGTTACAACCTTTTTTGTTTTCCATCTCTTACAACCATGTCTTATCACCGTTGATTTCCGTCAATCAACGGTCATCATTTATTGTAAATTAATAATTAATTAATAAGTTTAATTTGCTAAAATGATAATCGTTGATTGACGGAAATCAACGGTGATAAGACGACACACATAAAATAGTTCACAAATAACAGTGATACAATTCGGTGTTCCAGCAAAATATCTTTGACATCAGCCTGCTAACTATAAAAGAAATAAAAACAGTATATGTTAGCATAACATATGATTTAGCGAATAAAGAATAGAAGAATTGAACAGGTAATTGTCAGAAGTATTATTCAATGTGGTTTTTTGCTTTTGAATTTCAGAATCGTATTTTAAAAATACAGTATAAAAATAATCAAAATCCAACGCTAATCAACATTTGAAAAAAATATAACTTAAGGAATGCAGATTTTACCTGTACCAAAGAGCAACGTTATATCCAATTGACTGAAGCAATATAAATTACAGTAATCTCTGAAATACTTCTTTGTAGACTATGTTAAAGGTACTGTTTGTAACACAACCATCATCATCAAGTATCAAAATCTTCAATCCTTTTTTGCTCTTTACTCGGGATAGTGCCACATATAATTGCCCATGACTAAAGACTGGCCTGGGTAGATAAATTCCAACATGAGAAAGCGATTGTCCTTGACTCTTATTGATTGTCATGGCAAACGAAACCACGAGGGGAAATTGTCTTCTTTGGAAATTTACAGGAAAAGAATGACTTGAGGAGCTCATTGTCATTCTAGGGATTAACACATTTTCTCCTATATTGCTTCCTGTAAGAACAGTTGCCTCAACCACATGATTGCCTAATCTTGTAATAAGCAATCTTGTTCCATTGCATAAACCTCTTGATTGGTCAATATTTCTTAATAGCATGACTGGAACTTTGACCTTCAAAATTAATTTATGATCTGGAAGCCCAGAACAGGAGAAGGTATTTAAGATCTCAGGTGAGAATTCATCATCCTCAAGGGAAGAATTACCGTCTTGCTTCAAAATATTATCTGAACTTAAATATATTCTTTCGTCACCTGGAATCAAAGACATTAAGTTCTCATTTAAAATAGAAACATCTGCCAATTTTGGAGTCAGAATGGCACGTTCTTTAAAGAATGTGGGTTCTAAAATATGATCCAAGATATCAGGATACACAAAATCCATCAAATCTGAAAGTGGATTCGGTGATTCTTTAATCAATAATTCATCTGGAATTGTTATAATAGATTCTCCATCCACATCATCTCCAAGAACACCATCCCCGACTTTAAGAAGCCAATCAGAAAATTCCTTTATTTCCATTAAATTGTGAGTGTCACTTCCAGAACTAAGCCGCATGTTCTTGGTCAAAGTTAATAAATGACAATGAGACCAAAGACAAGAAGAATTAATGGTTGCATGGACTATATCTTGTCTGCTTCCATGAGGAACAACAGGTAAGATTTGCCTGAAGTCACCCCCAAGAACAACAACTTTCCCACCAAATGGTTTATCAACACAACTTGAATCAGAAAATCTAAGAACATCTCTAAGTGTTTTGTCTAGAGCCTCAAAGCAAAATCTGTGTACCATTGGAGCTTCATCCCATATGATTAGCTTTGTTTTCGCCAGCAATTCGGCAATATTAGAATTCTGCTGTATATTACATGTTGAATCCTCAGTGATCTGAATTGGAATACGAAATCTAGAGTGTGCTGTCCGGCCTCCAGGAAGCAAAAGTGATGCAATCCCGCTAGAAGCAACATTAAGTACAATTTCGCCTTTTGATCTAATGGATGCTGACAATGTATTCCAAATAAATGTCTTTCCTGTACCACCAAAGCCATATAGAAAAAAGAATCCCCCTGTACCCACTGAAACTGCCGAAATTATCTTGTCACAGACAACTTTTTGCTCATCTGTAAGGGAACTCATTAGTCTTTTATGTTCTTTAACCAAAAACAATCTGTCATACAATAATTCATCAAGCACTAAGCGGTTGTGCATATCAAGCAAAGATGCACCAGTGATGCAGGGCATTGAAGGGTAATCAGAAAGGCATTTTCCATTACTCTGTAGCACTTTATCAATTTCAGCAAGTGTTGTGTTTTTTATTTGTTCTTCAGTAAGAATTGCATCTGTAGAAACGTGGAAAACAATGAAAAAATTACAATTGAAAGTACAATTATAACAGTACTCATGGTACATTATTTTTGCCACAAAAAAGTGGTATATTCAACAGAAAAAAATAATGATAAAAAAATTATAATGCATACGATATGTTCATAATGAATACCTGGATGTCCTACTGTTGTTCTATGTCGATAAAGAACATCGTCAGAGAGAAATTGCCAACACTTCCCCCAAACATTTTCAGGTCTATTCATTGAGTTACCGACCAACAACAGAGCAAAAAGACGTCTAAGATAAGAAGCTGACTGCCAAGAACTTGCCTCCTTAATTGCATCAATGTATTCATTGTCATCATCCAAAAGTCCAAGAGAATAGCAAGCATCTTTAAATGTTGGAAACATCACCCCATTGATAGTTCTCAGGTCCTCATAACTTGTGCAACCCTTTTTAAAATTAAGAAGCATTCGAAGATAGGAATCTTCTCCACTATTTGCAGAAAAACGATTTATTCTTCCAATTGAGAATCCTTTTTTTCTAGGATGCCATTCTTGACTATTTGCATTATAAACAAAATGAGTTGGATATTCGGCATAAGTAAGATGTCTACCTTCTGGGAATTTTTTATTTGCATCCATCCGACTCTCAAAAATTGATTGTCTAAACTCCTCCCTTGTCTTTACTTCAGATATTGATGCAGTATCATGAAAAACAACGGTCTTTTCATTGGGTAAGTGAAAAGGCAATCTCATCACAGGGGGGTTTCTGTAATGAATTTCAAATCCAAATATTCTCCAAGCAGCTTCACATGCGGATACATACCTATCATAAATAAAGAATTATGTTAAATGGAGTCTAGTAAAAAAAATAATACATGCACAGTAATTCAAAAGCTAATGGAGATTAATTTCAGTACCTACGATCATAAAACATTTTAATTTCATCATCTGAATGATGTATAGCAGCAGTAACTCTATCATTTCCTTTATGAATGTATTTAAAAAGATATTTAATAGTACTGGTCTGACAGGTATATTCCACATTAATATGAGCTTGGTACTTTAAAAGGAGTTTTGCATTATAAGACACAACAAAACGATTATCAAGTTCAACACCATTTTTCTTCGCAACCCTCCCATTATCTCTTCTCTTATAATGAGGGAATCCGTCATCATCAATAGTCGTACGGGAACAAAAACCCTTCGGAAATTTCTTTGTACACTTTCCCTCCTTCATGCAAGGTGACTTGTAATTGTTAGCACCACAGGGACCATGCATCATGTAACTGGTGACAGCAAGAAAGAGAGAAGGATGGGTTTCCTTGTTTGGAATCTCTGCTGAAATCAATCTATCAATATCAAGTCCACTATTGGGCTTGTCAGAAGGGTGCAAGAACAACAAAATATGAGCATGTGGGAGTCCACGTTTTTGAAATTCATTTGTACAAACATCTGTTACAGTTCAATAAACGAACAACGGCCGGATTAGAAGACAATAATACATATAGAGCATTTGTGGGTTCCAGTAAAGTTGTAAAAATTGATTTTGCCCATATACTTACATGCATTAACTCTGCCAAGAACATGTTCTTTTCTTAAATCATGGAGCAATTGGTCTAATTTGAACTTGAAAACTCTGCAAAGAATATCAGGTCGATCTTCAGCGTTTAAGTTTCTGGCCCTAAGAAACCGTGTAATCTCTGGCCACTTAGGATTGCAGGTAATTGTTATAAAAAGATGAGGATATCCAGCCCAACGGCAGATTGCAAAAGCATCCTTATAATTCTCAGCCATATATCTAGGTCCGCCTGTGAATGAAGAAGGAAGAATAATACGCTTTCCAGTTTTAACAGCTGCATCCTCCCCTTTATCCCATGCATGTATTATATTTTTGTACAACTCTGCCCTTAGTTGATTTTGATTATGGCGGATGAAATTAAGACGGTCATACTCAACCATAGTATAAGCATCAACCAGGAATTGCTGGAATAGTTTTCTGGAGTGAAGAAGAATTTGGGACTCCCCTGATCTCATTTGAAGCCTAAACGAAAAGAATTCTTTCATGCTAATCGTTGATCTTGGGTTTGTCGTACCACTGGAAATGGAAGCACGCTGGACATCATCGCGATAACCATCCTCTCCATAAGGAAATAACAAAGGATATTGTAAGCCAAGATACAGGGGATGCTTGACATCAATGCGCTGCAAAAGTCCGGTTTGTGTCTCCACAATGATGTCTCTGTCACCCATGACGTTGTCTATATCTCCTACAATCAAAGCAGCAACTTCAGATGCAGAGGGAAGATTATAAACTCTTCCATCGCTACCACGCTTTCGAATAAGCCTCAACTTCACCCCATTGAAGTCATCTTCCTTATAACGGTCTCTAGCATACCGAAAAGATTGCGCAATTCTGTTGTGCTCATCTAGCATTTCCTTCAAAGATCTCACAATACCGGGATCTAG